>JARVGQ010000737.1:13487505-13502316 GCA_031762355.1 Hypsolebias martinsi | reverse complement strand
AAGAACGGGTGTGCGGCGCAGCGTTAACATACATTTTACATGTATTTCCTCGACTTACGGCAAAAAATCCGGACTTATGAACGGGTTTACGGCGCAGTATAATGAGTTCCGACTTACATCAAAATCGAGTTGCAAACGGTTTGTAGGTACGGAACCCGTTCGTAAGTCGAGGACTACTTGTATATATATGTGTGTGTGTGTGTGTGTGTGTTTCGCCTCTTTCCATTTCAGTCACCCTCCCTGTTTGTGCTTTCTCTTCTTGGCTTGTCCCTTGCCTCTGTTTTTGCTTCTATTATTATACCCACATCAATTTTTCCAAATCTACTTCCTCACGTGCCCATACAGCCAGTCAGCTTTCTCTGTTCTTTGCCTGTTCCTTTTTATCCTGAGTATCATCTGTTTTGGCCCCCCCTTTTTATCTCTCCCTGTGTCTCCTTCCTCCACTCTGAGGGAGTTGCTGTCCTGCTTGAGTGCAGCACAGTGACCGTCGATTCATCAAACTGTCACTGTGCACAACTTCGGCCCTGTATGCCCGCTACTAAACAAGTGCCCTGGCAAAGCAAACAATAGTGACTACACAAAACCTTGCGAGCACGAATGGGCATAGGTAAAAACCTGGAGTTCTGCCTGACACAAAGTCTCACCTCTCCCCACACACTCGTTTGGCACACCGGACATGGGTATTGCAACACAAATGCCTCCAGTGACACAGCTGGCTGAACGTTGAACAAAGTATCTGTTGAACGACTGTAGATGGCCAACATATTCAACATTGCAATGCAAGCCAATGGAAACAGTTTCCCTCCAAAAAACACGTGGCGAGATAAAATATGCTAAGCACTAAAACAAAATAGCAATTTCCCTGATTGCTGAAGCAGCATTTGCACTGTTATGCTCCATAGTCATAATGGCACACCTGAACTTCCTCAAGCCAAGAAAACATGACCTTCTACTTTGCCAGTGGTCTAAGCTAGGCTAAAACAGCGTGGCCAGCATTCTCTTTATGGGGGGCTTTATGGTTTGTCAGTGGGGTCAACTGCTGGATGGGCTTTTCCCTGCAGATTTACGTGGAGGAGCTCCAGAGTAGGTCACCAGCTCCTAGCAGTTAATTTCATAATGCACCCTGGGCGAGACTTAAATAATTCAACCGAGCCGCAAGTGAAGGATCTACTTAATCAAAAGCACTGAGCTTTCAAAGAACGCCAAGAGTTGCACTGCCTTGGTTAACCTCACTTGCTTCTCGTGGTGGGGAAACATTTTTTTTTTTGGAACAGCTCTGCACAAAGTTAGAAAGACACAAAGCCGTCTTCACACTAAAATAAAAATTAAACCTACTGCTGCTGGAGACAGCTCCATATTCCTCAGCATCTAGGGCTGCAGCCTAAAAACAGAAAGATTTATTTACACTTTAATTCTATATTTAGTGTTATGTTTTGCCCATAAAAGTGTTCGTATTTGTAGCATTAGCAAAATATACCATGAACCTGAGGATAAAATCCTCAGAAAGTACTCACCTGATGTAAATTGACAACTGCTAACTTTTGGATTCAACCAAATGTACAGTGGCTGTCACAGCTGATAAATGTTGGCAAACACAAAAATGGTTTAAAACCAGTAAATTATATAGATATTAAGCTGAATTTGCGTGGTGGTAGCTGAGCATCATGCTCAACACATTCTTTGAGCACTAACACATTTTAGGAGATATCATACTTTTGCTTGAGGTCATTCAGCTTCATTTACAAGAATTGACTAAAACAGCTATGACTTCCTTCTCTGAATAAGATTATTTTGCTTCAGAACTCTCCCAAGAAAGCTGGAAGCTCATATCCCTTCAAGGAATAAAAGGCCCTTAATTGATTATTACTGTATCAATTTATTATTTTAGAAATTAATCAATTTCTGACTCATAATACAAAAGCTTTGTAGCTCTGTTGCAAACTTCCTCTTTCAACTGTTTTCATTTTTTTTTTTTTTCAATTTTGCTCAGTGTTTTCACTTAAGCTGAACCCCAAGAGCAATGAGTTCCATTTATTTCCATTAGTGTTTCAATTCCGTCCTGAAAAGCGATTAATAACATCTCAGCTTCCTCGATCGCTCCTGGTATTGTTTTGCAGCGTTGCCCAACAGACTCTACTCAGTGCCAACATACAAAAGCTTTAGTGTGAACCCTGACCCCCATCAGTCCCTGCTGTCAAGCTGCTGTATGAGTCATTGATTGGTGTTTGTCTGACAGAAGCTTTGTAATGAAGGAGATGATGAGGGGATTATTGACCAGGCAGTGCATATGAAAATCAGTCATGGGGGGAAGGATATAGGGTTTTACCTAGATAATAGTATTGACCTGATTGTAATTGGGAGGGTTGGATACTGACTTGCAGAGCTTATTCAAAGTCTTTAATGAAAAGAATGAGACGGAAATAGTGGTGGCTTGTGTGTGTGTGTGTGTGTGTGTGTGTGTGTGTGTGTGTGTGTGTGTGTGTGTGTGTGTGTGTGTGTGTGTGTGTGTGAATACCAATTCATCATTCTTATTATTGTTTCACTGTTCCTGTACAGATTTTTATTTTTTTGCAATCAAATTACTTTCATATGTTTTTGTTATTTTGGAAAATTTTCATATGAAAATACTTTGGGTTTTTAGAAGATTGGTGCAATGCCGTTGGCTTTATGAAACTTTTGTGTTTCAAAATATTTGATTTATAAACAAATATTTTCCCGACAAGAATGTATTGAGTTATTTTGCTACTTTAGCCATTTGTGAGTATTTTAGCTTTTAACCACCATGTTATTCTTTTTCTTTCTTTCATTTTTTTAAACATTTAAATAACTTATTGATACTTTTAGTTTATATAGTATATTGCTACTTTTGACAATATTTTTGCTACTTTTAGCTTATATGTAGTCTTTTGATAGTCCTAAATTTATTGCATTTTATTACTTTAAAGCGTATTGCTACATTAACTTTAAGCTACGTTTTATGACATATATATTTTAAGTCAACCTTTTAGGATAAGATAAGATAGAACTTCATTGATCACACAGGAAATTGTTGTGCCAGAGTTTCAGTTCAAAGGAACAGAGTAATGGAATCACACAAGATACAAAGAATAACAGAAAATATAAAAATACCAACAATTAAGGCCTAAAACAGATCCGGTGCAGAGAGAAACATTTAAGTTTTTATTTTAGTGCAGGATTAATTTTATTGTCCTATGTGCAGAAAGGGGGAGGAGTTGAACAGTTTGATAGCCACAGGGAGGAAGGACTTCCTGTGTTGTTCTGTGGAGCACCTCAGTGGTCTCAGTCTACAACTGAAGGTGCTGCAGTAAGAGTCCAGGGTGTCATGCAGGGGATGTGACGTGTTGTTCAGGGTCTGGAGCAGTTTCAGGCACATCTGTCAGAGACTGCAGGTCCACTCCCAGAACTGAACCATCTTGATGAGCTTATGGAGTCTGTTGGCATCAGCTTTCTTCACCCTGCTGCCCCAGCACACCACAGCGTAGAAGAAGATGCTGGAGACCACCGAGTGCTAAAACATCAGCAGCATGGTCCTGCAGATGTTAAAGGACCTGAGTCTCCTCGGAAGAAAAAGGCAATTCTGCCTTTTCTTGTAGAGGACATTGATGTTAGCTGTCCAGTCCAGTTTATTTTCAGTCCACCCCCAAGTACTTGTAGCAGTCTACAGTGTCCACTTTAGTACCCTTGATATTAACAGGGTTGGGGGTGGGGGGCTGGTCTTCTTACTGTAGTCCACCAGCATTGAGTTGCAGGTGGTTTTGTCCAGCACACTTTGGCATACTGCTTCCTGGTCACCAGTGATGCAGCCCGCAATGGCAGAGAAATCCAAGAAATTCTGCAGATGGCAGGATTGTGAGTTGTACCCCAAGTCTGACGTGTAGAAGGGGAAAAGAAATGGTGAGAGGATCGTCCCCTGAGGAGCCCCTCTGCTGCTCAGTAAGGTGTCAGGTGGTGTTTTGCAGCCTCACATACTGTGGCCGAGCTGTGAGGTAGTCTATGAGTCCAAGTCCAAAAGTCCAAGAACATGACTCTTACAGTGCTGCCTAACCTGTCCAGCTGCATGTAGGCCATGTGCAGCAGGTACATGATGACATTGTCAACTCCAATGAATCTTGGTAGTGTTGCTGTTTGCAAATTTTTCTACTTTTGGATTTTAGCATTTCATTACTTTCATATTGTAAATTGCATTTTGCCATTTTTGGCTTTTAGGTTGTATTTAGTTTGGTTTAGATTTTAGTTTTTTGCTATTTTAGATTGTAGCTTACATTTTGCTTGTTTTAGCTTAAAAATATATTTTTTTTTTGGAGGAAAAAAATCAGCAAAGTCCCTCAGCACTCATTTACACACCATTTCTGCAGAAATTGTAATACCTCTGTTTTCACCCCCCCCCCCCTTCTTTTTCCATACTAGTTGAAGAATGGAGCTGTGAATACACAAAAAGTAAAAAATGATGAAAACAGAAGCACTTCCAGTAATATTCAGTCATGTTTGGGCTTTTGAGAAGCACATTACTCACAGTTTCTTTTCAACTCATATTTCATGACTTTGCATCGCCACAATTTTGTTCTACAAATCCTAAACACATTCACGTTGTCTGGGTTCAAGTGCTCACACATTAGCATCTTTTGGAGGAGATCAGGCAGATATGAAGAGCTGGGAAGTGACGGCTGAGAGGCTAATGCCTGCTTTTTGCTGAGACAAGCCCCTGGGACCCAACAGCAGCATGATGGATATACTTTGACTAGTGGTGCTATTATACTTGTGCTGCTGCTCCTGTCTTGACGATCTAAATGTCCTGAAACCATGTTCACTGGTTATCTATCCAGAAATGTACTACAATCTAGCAACTCTTACCTGCAACTCAAATTTAACATTATGTTTGTTTGTCGCAATCTCTATGTAGTAACATACTGTATAATGCTCCAGCAGCAGTTCAGAATTGAAAAATAAAACTGTCTTGTTTGTGGTTCACTTACATGATAAAACCTTGAAATAAGGCGTGGGAAGAAATGGCAACTTATTTACAGGTTATGTAAGGCCGGCCTGTGGTTAAAACTTGGCCACCCCAACTATTTGACCTTGGCAGACACAAAAATGACTTTAGCTCTGTCAGTTTTACAGATAATTTGCCTAAATTTGCCAGAGTAGTAGCTGAGAACTACACGTTGTGAAACAGCTTTGCCTAAAATGTTGCCATTACTTGTTAAAGTAAACCTTTTCATGGCTGTTAACAAAATCTTTTACGAGCCACTTAACACATTTCATCTAAACTCTCAGAAAGTAAATATTTAATTTACACACACCCCTGTATAAGCCTTGAGTCAAGATGGCTGCTAGAGACAACCAGACTTTCAAAACACAAAAATGGGTATAAATCAGTCCACTTTAAATATACTGAGCTAAAATTTGTTGTGGTTATAGTTGAGAGTTGTCATTAACAGATACTTTTAAGTGCTAGCAATAGTTTGAGGTGTTTGTTTAAAATGTGGCACACAAATTGGCAGACAATATACAACAGGAATGCTAGGATGACATGTAAGGTAAACTGTGAAACTTCTTCTTTTGTCAGTTGTCTTGATTTATTACTCAGTAATTTGTACAGCCTTATTAAGCAAGAAACATATTTAGGAAGAAACATTTCATTGTATTATAGTTTTAACTTCCAGATAACTCATAATGTTGAATCTAAATTGCCGCTTTAGCAAATTTGACAACTGTCAACTGTTAAATATTTTATTTTTGTTGTCTTAATATGACTACCGGGTAGGAGATGCATTTATATTGCATGCACTGTTTTGTAGTGTTTAAAGATTAATCTTTAAAAAGTAAAAAAAAATGCATGTGTTACAGGTGTATAATTATTTTTTTATATAACACAGGCTTCAAATGACCACTATTTATACAATCTGAATTAATTTTTAATCAAGCTACATTGTTCTTTTGTTTGCAGCTGAAAATAAGCATATTTCAATAGTAGATCATGAGAGTAAGAAACATATTTAGGAATAAACATTTCATTGTATTATAGTTTTAACTTCCAGATAGCTCATAATGTTAAATCTAAATTGCCGCTTTAGCAAATTTGACAACTGTCAACTGTTAAGTATTAGATTTTTGTTGTCTTAATATGACTACCGGGTAGTAGATGCATTTATATTGCATGCACTGTTTTGTAGTGTTTAAAGATGAATCTTAAAAAAAGCTAAAAAAAAAAAAAAAAAAAAATGCATCTGTTACAGGTGTATAATTATTTTTTTTATATAACACAGGCTTCAAATGACCACTATTTATACAATCTGAATTCATTTTTAATCAAGCTACATTGTTCTTTTGTTTGCAGCTGAAAATAAGCATATTTCAATAGTAGATCATGAGAGTAAAGAGCCTGCCTGAGGAAAATTCTTTGCATAGATCTTGTATTCATTTGTCGAGTGTTGGATAAGGTTACAGCAGTTCTGCTGCAATTCTCTCAAACATCAGATCGTGTTCTCGTTCCAGTCGTCACTGACAGACTGACAAGTGAATGCTCATATATTTTTTTTTTGCCGTAGCAGAGATCGGAACTAGATTTCACTTTGCTCTGCTATTGCTTGGAGGAGATAACTATCACTAGCAAAATACGAGATCAAATCACTGCCAGCATCAGTTACATATCCGTGTCTGTGCAGGCATGTGAATGTGCAAGTCATGAGAGTTGCACAAAATTTCCATCCTCAGAATCACACATCACCCCCTTCCCTTAAATCATCTAAGATTAAAAACACAGCCACTAAACTGACTTTTCACACATCCATCCAGCGTGAGCCAATAAGGATAAATGGCAACATGCAGAATTAACCTCTCCAGGCTGTGTATATGGTGTAAAAAAAGAAAAACAAAAAGAAAATGACATAAATTAAAGAAGAACTCAAGTGTGCCTTCTTCTCTTCCACCCTCCTGTCTCCTCATCGCCTCTCGAGCTGTGCCGTGTATTAACATGGGGACCTATTTCTGATGTGGTAGATGGGACAGGAGAGTGAACATGTGCAATGATGACGGTAGAAAAAGTAAGGAAAGCTGGGAGAGAACAAACCATTTAGCACTAGATTATTAATAGCGAATGCTGCACGCTGCAGGTGATAATGGATGTTGCAGCACTTCCAGACTGTTTGACTGTAGGTGTGCATTTGTATAGTTTCCCTTTGTATGTCTATACAAACTTTATTTTACCTGTTTCAAAATGGATTTAGCCTTTAAATAAATGCTACGTTTTTTCTTCTTTTTACAGCTCAGAACTGCAGTTACATACTACACAGTCCCAATGGGACAATAGAGAGTCCTGGATACCCGTATGGTTATCCTAACTATGCCAACTGTACATGGGTGATTGTGGGAGCTGAGCATAACCGGATACAGCTGGTGTTCCAAGGCTTCGCCCTGGAGGAGGACTTTGACATCCTGTCTGTATATGATGGGCCGCCCAGCCCTGGAAACCTGCGGACAAGGTAAATACACTGTGTGATTGTGCCTCAACCCTGCTTTGACACTTGGCTAGTGTTTGACATTTATATGATGCTGGGAGTCAAATCATCTTCATGGTGCCCTTTGCAGTCACTTGGAATAGAAGCTATCGATAAGAAAAGAGAGATAAAACTAAATTGGAATATTAGTGATGCACCCAGAGGCAGCAGAAATAAATCATTTGGTGACTAAATCTGGACTGATTGTGTGATATTCTTCAAGGTGATCCACAGAATTTTTACTCTTGAGCTATGAATAAATTGAGAAAAAAAAAAAAAAAACTCACTTGGGTGTGAACTATCAAACAATTTGTGAATCAACAATCTCACCCTCAAGTAGAAGCACCAATTTTAACACCCAAAGAAAGGATGCTAACAGAACCAAAAGTGATACTGGTGGTTTGCTTTAAGTGGCACGCTTGCTAAGGTGATGTTTTCCACATTAGATAGGTAAAAAAAGTGGAAAATGTGGCCTGTTGGTAAAAAAAACAAACAAACAAAAAAAAAAAACGATAAAATAAAATGTTGTGTAAATGTTCAAAAATGTCACTTGTGAAAAATGTCAGTGGTAAATCTATGTTTTTAGAACAGATGTTTTAACCAATTGCTGTAACACTGTATTACATATAGTTTACAATGAAGGAAAGAAACAACTCTTGAGATAAACCCTTTATGGATGAGCTTTGGGTTGTGACCGAAAGAACACGATCATGGATACAGGCAGCTAGAATGAGTTTTCTCCGCAGGGTGTCTGGGCTCTCCTTTAGAGATAGGGTGAGACGTTCAGTCATCCGGGAGGGACTCAGAGTAGAGCCGCTGCTTCTCCACATCGAGAGGAGCCAGTTGAGGTGGCTCGGGCATCTGGTTAGGATGCCTCCTGGACGACTCCCTGGTGAGGTGTTCCGGGCACGTCCCACCAGGAGGAGACCCAGAGGAAGACGCAGGACACGCTGGAGGGACTATGTTTTTCGGTTGGCCTGGGAACGCCTTGGGATCCCCTCAGAGGAGCTGACCCAAGTGGGGAGAGGGAAGTCTGGGCCTCCTTACTTAGGCTGCTACCCCTATGAACCGACCCCAGATAAGCGGAAGAGAATGGATGGATGGATGGATGGATTGTGGAGGTGTTAAGACTGTATACTTGTAGTGGAACCAGCCACCTAAGATGCACACGTTTCAGGTTCTGTAAATGCAGTTTTGCCTGAAAGTGTGTGAACTATTTAGAACGTTCTATATTTTTGCATAAGTATGACCTAAAGCATCATCAGATTTTCACATATATCTTAAAAGTAGATACAGATAACCCAGTTTAACAAATCAGAACTTAATATTCACGTGGTCATTTATTTATTGAAGAAAATTATCCAATTTTACGTATTTGTGAGTGATGAATAAGTGAACCTTTGTTTTCAGTATCTCGTGTGCCCACCCTCCCCTCTGCAATAACTGCAGCTAAACATTTTTGATAACTGTTGATTCACTGTGGTCACCTGCTGCACTGGTGGGTGAACTACTCTATCTGAAATAAATGGAGCAAAGAACACTAATAATTGGATCAAAAGCTTTTGATTTAGATTTTAATGTGTCATTTTCACTGTGAATTGATAAAACTTAAAGATTCAAATATCAAAGCTGTCAGAGTACAGTACTTTTAAGCTATTTTAAAACTCAAAAATATAAATTAGCAATTTTATCCAAATTCGAGGATCATTGTACCATAAATGAACAGGAATGTACATCAAAATAATAATTTACACTTTTGTAATTTTTACATCTGACTCATTGCATCTTTACCTAAGCACATTTTAATTCTTGTTCTAGTGTGAACTTGCACCTATAGTCTCTACGAAAAGCAGTTTATTGTTTCTTTTACTCACCACCATCCCCTCTCTGCTGTATTCCCATCACCTTTTCCTCACCCCATCCTCTCAACATTTTCCTCGTTTTGTGCCTTCACTGCATCCATCCCTGGAGAAAGGAATAAGAGAGGGAGAGCGAGGGTAAAATCCATTATGGATCGGTCTTACGCTGTCCTCCTCAGCCCTTCTCATGTTTGAACCTTCGGGTGTTGCTGTGTGTTCCAGTGGGACCAGAGTGCAGCTGTCAGTCTGAGCGCTTTGAATAAAAGCAAGAGGAAAGAATGATGACTGAGCTTGTGAGAAGAACATACAAAAATGGGGGCTATGGGAAGAAAAAAAAAAAAAACAAGAGGAATGAAGACAGAGAACCAAGAAAATGCTGATCCTCTTTAGATTTTGTTTCTGGTGTTTCATATACATTTTTTGCTTAAAGGAGACTTTCTAAAAAAAACAATTCTACTTCTATCATTTTGAAATCCTACAGTTTGGAAATCAGCTTAGAGTCTGAATGAAGTTCTATGTATATTTCCACATTTCAAGACACCACACAAATACACACAGCAAAATGCACAACTGATAATCCATTCCTCCTTTTGCAATCTCTCACTTGTGTCAAAAATCATTTCCCTCCATTTTTTACTCCAATTTCTTTCTCACATTTCATTTTCATTCATTTTACATTCAATATCTCATCCCGTTTTAGTATTCTACATGTTGTACCTTGTCTGCTGTTTTAAAAAAAAGAAAATCTATATTTTGCTGTAGAGTCTAAGCTTGGAGAGTTTCCTTTACTGTACTTTCGCTGTACAAGTCAAACCTTTTTGCATACATTTGCATGCCCTGCAACTTAAACAGCAAATTGACTTATTTATGTTTTCCCCCATATGTACAGTGTAACCCCATTTTTGGCTGAGATCTGATGATTTTATTCATTCTGAAGGAAAATATTAAACACTACCATTTTCAGCCGCTAGAGGGCGCTTGAATAATATGGCAAGCCAAATTAATAGGTAAAAGTCGCTATTAATGAGACACTTGGATTGCCATACCAAGCCACCTTCATCTCGCTTTGGAACTCCTGGAGTAAATGTCAAATCAGCTGCATTCTGAAGAAATGCACAGCGAGTCCTCCCTCTGTGCGCTCCCGCAGCCGTGAATCGGCTTTTGAAATTCAGCTGATTTGACCATTAAAGTGCATTGGAAAAGTTAAATTGAGACTCACCTTTGTTATAATTTCGAGCAAACGAATAATTGTTTTTAAATGTTGATCTTGTTAAATTATTGTCAAAGCCCTCTCATGCATGCTCCCACAGCTGCCATTTGACAGCCAGTCGATTTTTTTGGCACAACACCGGCCCACTTTTCCGGGTGGTCAGCGGTGGCGCACAATAAACATGACACATCAGCGGTGACACATGATAGATGTGACATATGGCGAAGAAACATATTTATTTTTTCCACTTTATTAGACATATTTGGACCGATATGACTTGTACGTTGGAAAGTACGGTTATTTTGATAAGTCATCACAAATTAACAGATTTCCATGTTCTGGTGGTCACCTTTGCTTTCTCAGACCAGTCACATTTTCTTTTAGATTTGTTTATTTACCCAATTATTTATTGCTGTCACAAATGAGCTAAGGAAAAATTAACAGCTTCAAACAAATTAGACAAATAAGTGTACTTCATCATGCCCCCCACCCAGGGGTGAGTCTGTTTGTGCAGATGTTGTGTGAGTCACAGTCGCTGCTTTAACTAAGCATTATGTGAGTCTGTCTGCGGGTGAAGCGTTTCATTAAACTGCTGATCACAACTGACACCTGGGAGGCAGACAGAAAATTCAAAAGAAGTTACGACTGATTAGAATAAAGAAAACCAGTCGTTGCTCATTGATGGGAGTCAGAGTTTGTGAGTGCGCTCTGCAGAGGCTGGTGGGTTGCTGATAATTAAACAGAGCGCTGATGTCCAGGGATGATGACGGTGTCTCACTGTTAAATGCACAATGGACTATAGTAGCTGATTTGCACATGAAAAGGCTGATGTGCTTCAGATTAAACACCAAGGTGAAAATATTTTATTATTGACAAATTTACAAGTCTACATAAACCTTTTTTTTTTATTAATACAATGATGAATTGTTATGTAAATTAGTGACTGCAAGCACAATACAAAAGTCAGGCAAGTTGTTTTTGCCTCTCTGTCTGTGTTTTTTTTTTTTTTTTGGCAAAATATCTAAAGAACCACTGGATGGATTTTGATGGAACTCAGTAGCAATTGGATGCACAACTACGACTATTAAGTATTGGAGTCGACCTGATTCAAGATGGCTGCCACAGCTAAAAGGTCTTAGAAAACGCAAAAAAAAAAAAAGGCTGTAACACACCATCTGAAGACCTATCCTGTGTCTGTAGCTGCAGGGGTTGTCAGGTTTTGCTAATGAGCAGTACTAAATGTGGTTAAAAAAATACATAAATAAAAAACCTTACACAGCAAATTCTGTTATTTTATATTAACAAGAATGTTGCACAACATACAATAAAAAATTGTTTTCGCATTATACGTAGATGAATAAACACAATTCCTTTATTTATACAGGTAGTCTCATTGAGTCATCAGGACTAATTTTCAAGAGAGACCTGTTTTGGAGCAGATAGTGGGAGTTAAGGGCCTTGCTCAAGAGCCCAGGGTGGGGCAAATGAGGGTAAAGTCAGGTGTACCAAGTTTCACCTTGTCCACCGAGATTTTTTTAAACGTTGTTGGTCCAGGGAGTCGAACCGACAACCTTCCAATCACAGGCCCACTTTTTCTAATGCCTGCACCACTTGTATATCATCTCTTTCTAATATGTCAAACTAATGTGTGTCTTTGAAATATGCACAATGTGTATTTAATATTATTTACATTTTAGTAATAATTTAACTTATTTTCTCGATTATAATGTTTTTGAAACCTACTCCAACAAATCGGTTGTTGCTGTGGTTCCTCGGTGGTCAGTGTTGTAGTCGTAGTGGTTAGGCTGCAGGTTTGAGCCCAGGTTGCAGGTTGCGTGTTCTCTTGCTGCAGGGACAAGTGCATAAGGGAGTTGCTAAGCAGAAGAAGAAGAAAAAAAAGTCAAACAAATGTTTGAATCCATCAGTGCTGGTGCTGAAAGCCTTGTGATTGCAGAAGAAAGATAGTAAAATGCAAAATGAATCATGTTGCAACTAACTGAACCACAATCCTGATAAACAATGACTTTTCAAATAGATGTTTCTAGTTTGTATTCTATCACTTATTCCTCAAGTCTATAGTTTATTCAAACAAAATGTGAATTTCAGAACAACTTACCGTACTCTAAATTCTCATCTCAGGTTTCAGAAAGATGTTTATAGGCTTCATTTGAATGAAAGTATTCAATCTATTCATGACACCGGTGTAATCTTACAAAGTGAAAATCTTACCGTGATGGATTGGCAGCATGTAGCTTCTGCAAGTCTCTGCTTTGAGCATGCCAACAATTTATTGAAATTAGCAGCAGTATGAAAAAAAGGTAGAAAATAAATAAATATATGCATATTTATAAAATGAAGTACCTTGTTAAATAGCAAAACATGCAGAGATTGTGGTTGCCTTTTTCCCCTCTGCATTTAGATTACGTTTAAAATGCATCCAGTGTCTCTAGTGAGGGTCTGCCTTTATGCTCTTTCACAAAACAGTTTAACAAAATGGCTGCAAAGGCCATCATTACAGTTCTGATGGAGCTGTCTACATCCCATACATATGTGAGTTTTAAGAAATGTACCATACTATTGTAATGTTGCAGAACCAAGAGAGGGATGGAGTAAAACTCAGCTGTGTTGATATGGAGCGCAATTCATTATCGTAATTTTCGGACTATTGAGCGCATCTGAATGTAATCCACAACCTCTAACTTAAAAAAAGTACATATATAGGCCACACTTGTCTATAAGCCACAGGCATTCATGTTGCAACATGAGATATATTTATTTTTAAACTTTTAATTAAATACATACTGCTAACATACATAAATATGTACAGTTTTTAGTTATTTATTTATTTTTCACTTTACCACTGCTCTCTCGACAAGGTCGGATGCTTTTTCCTCTCTTCTCCCTCTCCACTTTTCTTTGCTCCTCTGTCTTTCTGTGAAACTGCTTCTGAGCCTCTCTCTACATATCTTCTGAACCATAATTATGGGCTTGATTTTATCAGTTGGTCCCTCAACACAATTGACAACATTTCTTTATAGAGAAGACAGGTTTTAAGCGAGCCAATTTGCCCTGTTGCTATTTGTGGATTTTAAGGACGCATTTATAATTGGATTTATGATAACTGGTTCCGGCTTTTTGGATTTGGCTGGTCGCTGGTTTATCTACAAACAAGGACGTCGTCTGCAGCAAATTTGGACCTGATCATGCTGCTTGCCTTATGATGGCTTGGTTCGTGCCTCAAGCACACAGACCCAAAGGTTTTGGCAGAATGGATCCGATCTCGGGGATTTTACTCAGGCACGTTCTTTTGGTGCGGCCATGTAATTTGGACATTTCGGAATCGAGTGGACCAACACAGACTCAAAGTAGATGTCATTAAGTTCTGCCTGTCCCCAAAACAACTGTGTGTTTATCTGAATTTGGCTTCCCTGGTTGGCCTTGAAGGCCACCTTATCTGAATTTGCCTGGAGAACATGTAATCTTACGCTCTGCCCCCACTCCCCCTCCCATTGAGGCATTTCCAACTGATCAACCTGAGGAAACCAGCTGAACAAACATTATGTCATCATTTCAGGACTCAGATTCTCACTAGCGTTGTCCTTGAATATTCCCCAACATCCTGGGACCGTGTACATAATTTCATTTTATCACATGTACCACATGTGGTGCGAATGACAATAAAGAATCTCTGACTCTGACTCTCTGACCTCTGACATCCCTTGAGAATGTTTACGGAGCTCACTGGAGGGAACTGGTTGATTATTCCATCCTTATTAGAACTCTTACAGTGTCCTCAAGTGTGTCCTTGGACATTGCTCACTGCTCTCATTGTCCCCCCCACCCGCCTCCCGTGCGCAGAATGGCAATGTAACTATGTGCGTGTATTTGTGAGTTTCATATACAAACCGAATTCAAAAAAAGTTGGGACACTAAACAAATTGTGAATGAAAAATGAATGCAATGATGTGGAGGTGCCAACATCTAATATTTTATGCAGAATAAAACACAAATCACAGATCAAAAGTTTGAACTTAGAGAGAGTGTATCATGATAAGGGAAAAATATGTTGTTTCAAAATTTCAACAAATCCCAAAAAAGTTGGGACAAGTCCATTTTTACCACTGTGTGGCATCCCCCCTTCTTCTTATAACACTCAACAGACGTCTGGGGACAGAGGAGACCAGTTTCTCAAGTTTAGAAATAGGAATGCTCTCCCATTCATGTC
>JARVGQ010000737.1:13385841-13400166 GCA_031762355.1 Hypsolebias martinsi | reverse complement strand
TCTTCTTTTTCTGTTGGCTTTTCCCTCTTCAGGGGTCACCACAGTGATTCATCCTCCTACACTCTGTCCTCTGCATCCTCTGTCCTCACTCCAACTACCTCCATGTCCTCTCCAAATTCATCCATATTTCTCCTCTGTGTCTTTTTCCTGGCAGCTGCATTTCTAACATCCTTCTACCAATACACCCACTGTCCCTCCTCTGGACATGCCCATACCATCTCAGTCTGGCTGGCGTTTCTAACTTTATCTCCCGGTTATTCATCCTGTGCCGATGATCTCATTCCATTCTTATCCATCCTTGTCACTCCCAAGGAGAACCTCAACATCTTCATTTGTTCCATCTCCAGTTTTTTTTTTTTCTCATGTCTTGTTGTCAATGCCACTGTCTCTAAACCATACAACATGTAACTATCTTGTAAACTTTTCTTTTGACCTTTGCTGACACCATTTTGTCACAAATCACTCCCGAAACTTTTCTCCATCCATTCCATCCTGTCTGGACTCTCTTTTTCATCTCTTTACTACATTCCCCATTTTCCTGGCCAGTGGAGGACCTCAAGTACTTGAAGTCCTGCAGCTTTGTGACCTCAGCTCCTTGTAGTCTCACTGTTCCACCTGTCTCCTCCTCATTCACCTACATGTGCTCTGTCTTTCTACGGCTGACTTTCATTCCTGTTAAATAATGGAAATGTCTGTATCATCTATTTTTCATTCTGAATGTCTATATACAAAGACAAAATAAGTTATGGTCTCATGTTTGTTCTCACAACTTTGAGAAACTCTGTAACCCATGCATTCTTCTCTGTTAACACAAAACTCCTTAGGTCAATGCAACTCATTAAATTTTCCCAATAGATTAGAGAGCCCGATGAGGTTTGATCCCTCCAGACAGCTTTCTAACCAACTTTTTCTCCCTTTTATCACTATACCATATGGACTTGAGACACTGATGTTTAGTGAGCTTAGGGATTATCCCTGTGGTGCTGATATGTGTTAGCTCGCCCCACTGCGGGAAAAGGAGGATGTGTGTGTTTCTGTATGAGCAAGACAGGAAGCGATAAAGACTTGTAGTATAGGAGTACAGAACACTAGATATATATTGATTGGCTCTTAGGTTGACTCACCAGAGATCGTCAAGTCTTTGGAAAAGCCCTTTTACATCCAGCAGTGGTGTATTTTAGTTTCCAATGAGAATTGCCACAATGTAAGCTTTCTGCATTTTTGTTTGGGTTTTTGTGGAGATACAGCTCAAGTTAAAAAAAAAAAAAAAATACATTTTTGTGTTGGTATTTGTATGATCAAAACATCAATAATTTAAATAACTTAACTTTGTCAAATGCGTAGCAACTGTTGATCATTTACGGATTATGCATTCACCCTTCACCTTCATTGCAACGTACTCCACCTTAATGTCTGTCCTTTCAAGCTTTTAGCTACCAAGTGTACTTTTACTTCAGATGTTAGAATTGAATTATGCAAATGAGTGAATATTCTTTATATACACGGATCACAATTTTCTTTTTAGCTCAGCTATAAAAAAGCTACCCCCTTCTTATATCTAGGATGTTTTGTTTCAAAATGTAATTAACACATTAATGCACCAGCAATTGAACACACTCATTTGGCAGTCTATACAGCAAACATATACTGTATACATGTATTTATCAATTCCTAATGTTGTGGCTCATTGTTCATAGAGGTCTGTAGGGAAAAAAAGAAAAAATGTTTTTGCTTCAGAGCTTTGCCCGTAATTCATCATGACATTATGAGTCTGGTCACGCCACTCTGACAGTTCCTCTTCTCTAACTGTCTAAATGTGTCCTCTGAGTCAGACAATCTCTATCACCACACCATGAGGGGATGATAAAACATGGAAGAGGATGGTTTGGTAGCTCCTTATGTGTGTTTTAATGGTGATGCTACAAACATCTAAAAACCTATGTGAAAAGAGCCCTTGGAGGAGGATTGCACTTAAACACTGACAGACAGAAATATTTCAAGGCTTATGTGAGAGATTGCAAGGAAGGATGAAAATGTAATAAAGTGTTTGAAAGATGGATGTAAAATGAATGCTATCAATGAAAAATTGTCATGAAATGCATTCTACTTTTCTTATATTTGCTTTTAGACCGTTTGTGATCTCAATCTTGGATCTCACGCGGCACATTGGCTTTCAACATTCTTTGCAGGGATAGTACTTTTTGCATGACTTCAGCTGAGGGTTTTTTTAAAACACCATTTCTTGGTTAAGGACGCTGCAATTTGACACTGATCAATATAGCATCTATAAAATCCTTTTATTTCCCCATTTGCCAAAAAATCTGCAGTGCTACTTGACTATGAACACCTGGTGTTGTACTGCAAATTGACTCAAGACTGATACTACAGCATGATACTCATATTGACTCGCACACTGCTCAAACTAAATCTGGAGAGGAGAGTTGGTTTTGAGTACATAGAGCAAAGTGTTAAACGTGGTACAGTTTGTTTGTCTTTGAGAAAACACAAAAATACTGAACAGTGAACAGTGTAGGTCTACATTTTCCCAGGATTTGACCTATGTGTGGTCAACATTACTTTACATTACACTGAAAAAAAAATGATGACTTAAGTTCAGTAATTGGCACTGCTCATCCGTTAAGTTGAAACAATTTACTTAGCATATTCATGTACATAGCAGCTAAAAGCAATACAGATGTGCACAGAGAGACACATATGTACACAACACAAGTGCATTGATATAGCAGATACGAACAGAAAAAAATGAGATTAAAGCAATATGCTTTGTTTTTTGTTTTGTTTTGTTCTTTGCAATAAAATTAGTATTACTTTTTTCTTAATCTGCAAGCAGCTTTTCTTTATACAGGCATCCATATTCAAGTAAAGCTGCTAAAATCAAACTGTACAGTTACATTTGCTTATGAGAGGTATATTTCACTTTACATGTCGTCTTATGCTGCGGTTCTGGCCGCATAGTAGAGTATTTTTTTTTCTCAATGACAACGCCCACCGATTAAAACAAAAAATCCAATTAGTGCTGCACATCCTTAGCACATTAACAGGAACAAACACTGAAATAATGTTTAGCATCACTGTTGACGAAGTGTCAGTACATTACTGATGTTTTCATCCTGTCCATGAGAGAAAAAAAACTGTACATAAAGAACAGTGTCTGTGAGATGAATTGTCTTCATGTCCATTCATACATACATACATGCATGCATACAGTTACATCCATCCATCCATCCATCCATCCATCCATCCATCCATCCATCCATCCATCCATCCATCCATCATCTTTACCCACTTCTTCGTTTTTCAGGTCTCGGGGTCACTGGTGCCCATGTCCAACTATCATTGGCAAAACTTTTTTTTTTTTTTTTTTTTTATGATAAACTCAACTATGCAATTCTCTTTGCGATTAATTAGTTTTAAACTAAATGAGAAGTTGCTTTACTTCATCACTGATCTTCTTTCAGTAATAAATCTCAGTGTTGTTTTTTTTTTTTTTTTTTTTATCCTGCAACCTGGTGGTCACACAGACAATGAATGTGTCATTACTTCATCACATTACTGAGCCACAAAGCCAGCTTCCCTCCTTAAGTGCGGATCATTTTGTCTAGGAAGGGCAGCCAACCTGGGACTCGACAGTCCCAGGCTTGAACCCCAGCCATTCCCACATGTCATGGTGTCTCTGGGCAAGATATCTAATCCTTAATTGCTCCCCGGATGCTTACAAGGCTGCCCACTGCTCCACCTGGGTGTATCCCAGGTGTGATGGGTTAAGTGCATAGAGCTAATTGTGCCATTGTAGGGAACATACATTGATGACAACACAAAGCACTTTGATTTACTGTGCTTGGTTTGATGCAAAGAGGTGCATTAGGAGTGAGTTAGCTTTGATCCCATCACTACACGGTTGATTCAAAACTCATAGGTGTCCAGAGACCCTTTAAGTCCCAGATTGGGTTTCCTTGCAAAATATTCTGGTGTATTTCAACAATCCAACTTTTTTTTTTTTTTTTTTTTTTTACTTTTCAAATCATGTTTGTTACTGAATCAATTTAAAGGCAGCCAAGCTTCTTATCATAGTTGAGTTTCTGCAAGTCTTCTGTGCTGGAAACAGGTCTTAAAACGTGTGGTTCAGTATCAGTTTGCTATGGCTCAGTTAGTTGTACAGATATTGAGCTCAAATGTTGTGTGCTAATAGCTGAACATTTTTCTCCAACACAAACTCTGAGTGCTTCACAAGGCATGCAGTCTGTACTTAAAACACTTGCATTGGCCTTTTGGAGTCAACCCTCTTATGTCAACACAATATTTTACAAAATACTGAATGAGTTTCAATAAAATTTAAAAAGTAAGTCATTGTTACATCTACAACTGATATTATATAATATTTAATATATTTGTTATAGTAATACTTTATTTAACACGTGCTTTGAGCTTAACAGACTGTACATATCCTGTGATACAGTGTAAGCTTATAACCAACATGTTTTTATGCTTGATTAAAACAACTGCACCTCTACCATTTGTCAACAAAGGATAATATTACCTTGTTTGAAGAGTGGAGGACACTGTATTCCCTTAGTGAACACATTTTATCAAATTTTGTGATCTTTTGTCAGCCATCTTAACCAAACAAGTTGTGCAACAATATTAACTATAAACCACTCCAAGTACATTTTTTTAATTATTATGATTATTTTTTTTTAGTTAAGGATTTTGAGTTATTGACAAACTGATTCAACCTTAGGTTTGCCAGACACACAGAAGGTTATCTATTATACTTAGCAATGCTTCGCCCTCCCCTTATGATCTTGCCATTGGACTGTGTAGGGCATGTGTGTCAAACTCAAGGCCTGGGTCCAAATGTGGCCCTCGTTGACATCTAATCTGGCTCCCAAGATGATATGTGAAACATAAAATGCTTCTGTCTCTTGTTTATTTGTTTATTCATTTATTTATTTTCAGAAATATTTGATTGGGGTGTCGAAAGCACAACAGATAACACCAAATAAGACCAATCAAACCCTTGTTGAGGAACCTGTGACCACGAAAATATGTTGGATATCTGATTTAAGTTAATGCAGTTTCTTTAATTGGCCCTTAGTTTGAAAAACGTTTTAATTTTGGCCCCCTTTTGTAAGTGAGTTTGACACCCCTGGATCTAAGAGTTGTTAAAATTGCTTGTTTTCCATGTGTTTCATCATCTGTCACACAGTGAACAAACTTGTTAGGCATGTTTGTTCCACAGCTTTACTGATGTCATCCTATGGCTTGCTTTGATCTCTTGAATCACATCACGGATCAGCTTCAAATAATCAAAAGAAGATTTTTGTGTTTCAAACCCTTTGCTGGAATATGATCAAAAGCTAATTTTAACTGTAATGGGAAGACATTTGGTTGCCTTGATGTGGCAATGGATTGTAATTGTTTACACAATGCATGGTTCAGTTTCATTGGAAGACTTTTATTTATTCACCAACGTTAAGTCAAGTCCTCTGGATGGTTTCTTTGTGTTGAAACATTTCATCTTTTGACTCCAGAAACCATCTTATCACCATCAAACTGGTTAGCCCACTATGTGAACGTGCTACTTATGGCACTGAGTTTGTTGTAAATGTACTGTTTATTGCAGCTCCTTGGACTGATGAAGTCCTTTGGATGAAAGACAAAACCTTTCAACACAAAGAAACCATCCAGAGGACCTGATGTCTTGAACCTTCATTTTATTATTTGCACAACTTTTTTTTTTCTGTTTTGATCTGCCTCTTTCACACATATGATTTGTTTGCTGCAGGTGTCAGCCCTCTCACATCTGTTGCCTGATTTTCAGAGGGTCAAACATGTGCAAGCATCTTGTGTGAGTGAATTATTTCAGCTGTTTATAACTGTCAGCCACTGGAGAAGGATTACACAGCAGTTAATTAAGCAACCAAAGTAATTGGCTCCAAAAAGTGCAAAACTGGCAGAGTAACAAGAGTAGAAGTTTAGAATTAAAGCAACACTGAAATCAGCCGCCTACACACCCAGTGCTCTCAGTGGTCTGTTTTAGAGGACAGTTTGTGGGGCAATTAGTCTAAAAAAGCCGGACAGCGAGGACACGTATGCAGTCATTCTGCTTCATCCAACTGAGTAATGCTGTGTATGCCTGAATACATGCACTTGGCAAAACATAGCTGTTTGATTCTGTTTATCTCAGTGGCCACTCACAAACAGAATGGCCGTTTTCAGTAGAACACAATTCAATTTCTGAAATTAGCAAGCTATGACGAATAAAAATATAAATGTGTCCCAAGCAGATATTGCATATCAAATGGACACTGATTGGTTTTACATATTAATTAGTGATGTCAGATCTGCACTTCACCAGCTCCCGTATTTTTTTTTTTCTCTTGCTTCAAATAAGATGTGTTGCTAAATATCTAAATACAAGTGCTACACAATAAAGTGTAATGTGGCCCATTCTGCAGAGCATCTTGTTCCTTAATGTCCCCCGAGTCAGCAGACATGTCAGATTCTCATCTGGGTCACTGCTCAACCACAATATTTATCTTCACCATCTTAAACCTCTCATTTTTTTAGGAAAATAAAATAACAACGAGACACACAGCATGCATGACTGCTACTTTGAAAACTTTTTTTTTTTTTTTTTACAAATAACAAAAGTAAAAAAATTAAAAAAAAAATCTGAATATTTTTCCTTTTTTCTCAATTCAAATCAGCTTATAATCAGTCATATTTTATTTACATGAATTAATTAATGTTAAACAGTTTAAAGACATCTGCTGGTAGTTTTACATACTTAATGCTTCCTACTGGCTGTATATGTGTCTGCCACTTAGCAGAATATCTCATAATTCACTGGACTGAATTTGATGAAACTCTCATGGTAATCATTCAACGGGCATCTACAACAGATAGACCTCATTAATCAGTCCACATCAAAATTATCCTCACATCTAATCAGTTATAGCAATAACATATACGTTAATACAAAATTGCTCTAACTGAGTCAGTTTTAGATATATTGTGTTAACCTTTAGTGCGAAAGTATCCCCAACACATACTCCAAGCATCAAACTATCACATGATTACTTTGTTTAAAACTTAGTCATGCAAGGCTGCAGACTGCATGCATTCCTTCAAAGACTGCTACTGTCACTGGTATTACAATTTGCCTGAAACAATTTCCACTATACTGGGATCCACTGTGGGTCAGATCCCAACTCTAATAAGGAAGCATTAAGTGAACGTGTCAATTGTGTTAATTCCAGATCAAGTTTCATATGTAATATTCACTTTGTACATCTCCAGTTTTACAATTTTTTTATGTTTCTTCTTGTTTTGTGACAAAAAAAAAATGCATTTCCATCGTATGTAATGAAGGACAAAAAAAAGGAGTACAGTGATGAAAATAAGAGACCTTGCAAGATGAAATACAGCAAGGCCACGCTCAACGGTTTGATGGATGTATAATGCATCTTAATCTGCTTGGGGACAGCAGGGCATGCTCATGTAAGTGTGTGTGTTTGTGTGTCTGTATGTGTGGTGGGGTTGTTGCAGTATATTTTACTTTATTTATTCATTTATTTATTTATTTTTCACTTCTTTGTATTTCTGTGTTGTTTCGCATGTGGCAATACACTGCACCTCATCCTTCATCTCCACCAACATTTTTTTTAATTAATTTATTTTGTTATAAAATGCCAAGATAACCTAAATGAATTTAGAAAAACAATTTAAAACTCATAAACCTGCTTTGACCTGCAATTACTGGCTGCCCTGTAGTGTGTCCATATAAAAATGCCTCTAAACCGTATCATAAACACAAGGAAGCAAAAGGTGACAGACAATGTCAGAGCTCACTTAAGACAGGCCTGTCTGCATGACCAGTCCAATGGATGGAAATATATTATCCTGATTTAACTTTTAATGGAAGCAGGAGTTTGTAGTTCTTCAGAATCAAAATCAGAATCATCAAAGTCAGAAGCTTTATCATTCAACCGAGATACAACGAGAACATGTACGTACAGCCGTCTGAAAGATGGGCGGAGTGTACGAAGCCGCTGTTATAAAGCGCGGCCTTCTTATTCTTATTCAGAATTTTTTTTTAAGATAGAAAAAGGGACAAAGCCATGAGGAGAGGTATAGTGGCATTACAACAAATATCTCTTCACACCTTGTCCTTACAGGGCATTGCATTTCAGGAGATGTGTAAAAAATAAGAGCTGCTCTGATACACAGACAGAGAGCAAAAAAGCAGGAAGAAAACAGGGAGCGGGGAGAACGCATGCACCTCGTTAGAAAGCTAGTGAAGATAAATGTAAAAAAAAAAGGGAAATCTGAGCGCCCAAGCTTTCAGTGATTATGGAGTTTATTTATTTATTGATGGCACACTTGCATTGTGCATATAGATTTACTTTAAATTAAATGAAAATAATTATTTTAAATATTTATGACCACTCTTTAATGTTGAAATTAGTTTATTGGTTAATAGTGACTGTGGGTTGCTTTTCTTTTTTTGTGACATCAACAAACACATAATAATTATGCATTGTATATCATTATATCACTGTATGGACAGAACATTTTAAGGTATCTTTCCCTAATGTTTATAAGGCTATGGGCTGTTGTACTGTTACATGCTGCTATTTGATTTATATACACTGGAGGCTTGGTGTGGATCAGCCGTGTGCAAACTTTGCAAGTCTGGTTCAAGTTGAGGAGTTGGAATATTATAGGATTACAACTGCCAAACAGAGGTACAACACATTTTTTTTTGGGCAGATTGTAGAATTGTCTGCATTTATGCAAATTCAACTTAAGTCATTTGAAATTTAAACAATAGAGCACAAAACACATTTTTGATTTATCAGTTTATGCTTTTTAAATACTTCACTTTAGGCTTTGACAAAAACAGTAAATGGGTATGCAAGCACCCAAAAATGGACTTTTTGACCATTTTTGTTTGGTTTTATTATTATTGTTTTATTATTAATATTATTATACTTTTTCTTTCTTCTATAGAGGCACAGAAAAATAATGTTTACCGGTATTTCTTCCAGTTGAAGTCGTGTTTTGTATAGCCAGCCCAAATTCCTTCTCACTGTGTTCCATCAGGGAAAGGGCCTTGGGGTTGACCCACAACTTACTTGCCCATGTTACATAATTTAACCTTTTTTTTTTTTTTTTTTCCTTTTTTGGTAGTAATCATTAGTATTTCCATGCTTGGTGCTAACTCAAATCCAGATTTATGTGCAGTCGCACATGTAAATATGCTCAACGATGGACTGAAAACTAAATGGGATTTAATCCATGCAGCATTGTTTAAAGGCAATCTGAAAGATGTATGTATTTGTTTAGTAATCTACAGCAAATGTGTCCATGCATGAAAATACCAATCTCTAACATGATGTGACTACAGCACAAGCCTCAGAGCTCTCACTTAGTTTTGGAAAATAAATGCACTCTGTTAAAAGATTAGATGAATTTAGACACCGCTGTCAGCTAGTTTATATGGTATAGTAATAGTAACATATATAAGAATGTACTTTTGATATATTCTTATTATTATTAGTCCCTGTGATGGACTTGCGACCCGTCCAGGGTGTACCCCGCCCCCCGTACAGTGATTGCTGGACGTGGGCACCAGCGACCCCCGTTACCCAAAGTGGAAGAAGTGGGTAAAAGTAGTTTTGATATTGATCAAAAGTTTGGTTTCCTCAAATGATCAGGTCAAAATAAGCAATGTGTCAACTTCCAATTTGGTGTGCAGCTGCATCTAGATGTTAGGAAGACAGCTATAAAAATGTTGGTGGCCACCTTAAAATCCAAGATGGTGGCCATCTTGGATTTTCAGGTGTTATTTTTATTTTTACAAAGTATTTATTTTCTTAAACCGGCCACCTCATCATATGATGAAACAATGCTTTCTTTTTTTTTAATTATTATTATTTAGCTTACATATATAGTTTCCTCAAATGGTTTGAGTGAGAGCGTGAATGGTTGTTTGTCTCATTTGTCTCTGTGTCTCTGTGATGGACTTGCGATCTGTACAGTTGTTCCCTGCCTCTCGCACAGTGACTGCTGGAGATTGATTGACCCCCACGATCAGAAAACAAAGAAGTGGGCAAAGATAATGGATGGATGGATGGATGGATGGATGGATGGACGGACGGACGGACGGACGGATGGACTGAGTGGCCCTTTGGGTTGTCCCGTGTTAATGTATGGTATCCAAGGCCATCATTGGACACCCACTGGCTCAATCATTATGCCTGGTCACCAGGATCTGACAATCTGCACTGGCTCGGTCAAGTAAATAAAAATAACGTACCTCTATTCTTATACACAGTGTAAATTCTACCTACTTACAATAGGTGTACCAAAGAAAATAAGGTTTATTTATTCTAAGCTCAATTCCAGTTCAAATAAACACTCATGTCAAAAACCACAAACGTTCTCTATTCAAAGCCTTCAGTGATGGGTGACATCAGCATACTTGTTCGTAAAATTAAAAAAAAAAATAAAAATAAAAAAATAAAACTGATTTATTGCCAAAGTAACACAGGTGCCCTACAGTTTGTTTAAACTTTTTTTTTTTGGGTAACTGTGGTTTTGTTTGGTCGAGATTTTATTTTTTTTGAGTGCCAGAAGGGTTGGCACCATCTGATGTCAGTGCTCACAGTCTTTTTTAATTACACTTCCTTCACCAACAAAATCAGGTTAAAATTTAGAGCGCACAACACTCCACAAACAAACACACTAACCAACAACAAAGCTCTCATGTAGATTTTTTTTATCATCCTTCTGTTCTTTTTTTTTTTTTTTTTTTTTGGTCCATTTGAAGTGCACCCTCTACCATCTAGAGCATTTCTGCATTTGACAAAATCCGAAGTAATGGTTACATAATTGTCAGAATCCATCCAGTTTATTTGATTACATCATTGAATACAAGTGACAGAATATCATGCTTGTTAAGTGCCACAGTTATTGTGCAGTGGTGACTTTAATGGTATCCAACAAGATCAAACTTTTGAACTAATAAATAATTGGAGAAAAAGAAAACCAGTGTAAGGAGTAAATACATTCCATCTGTACACCCCCTCTTTGGTCGAGGGAGACTTATTTTTGTTAAGACTTTTCCTTTTATGATACAGATTGTGCACACTTAGTGCATATCTACATGTTCTAGTTTTTATTTTTATTTTTTTTTTTTTTTGTTCTTGGACAAAGCACAAAGAGCCACAGAATCACAATCAGGCTTCACATCACTTACCTCGACCCTGAGAAAACAACATGATGGTGCCTTACTCCTCCGGAAGAAAATTAATATTTTGTTCAAAAAAGCAGAAAGCCTTCTGTTCCGGATTTTAATGCACTGAAGTTACAGTAAAGTCAAGTAAAAGAAAATATTGCAATGCTATTTTTGTCCATTACAACATACCCAGAGTGTTGTTGTCCAAACAGTTCTGGGTAAAAGGCTAGCTTACTGTTCAGAAATAAGCTTTCAGCTTTAACTTTCCCCCCTCCTATAAGGCACATGCCTTTTTTTTTTTAACCACAGACATTATATTTGTCTTTATTTACACTAAATCCATCTACCGGTACCTGTCTTGCGCCCTGTTGTTTATGTGTTATTTTGGTCTGCGGCTCAGGCCAGGCTCCATTCCTTGCACATCAGTGATTGTAATATCGTAGCATTATAAGCTGCTGTAACCTTCCCAACTGTGTGATAACTGAGGATTACTGAAGGTGCTGTGGCCATTGAACCAAGAGAAAAGCTTTGATTTGCTTTAGTATGGCTAATTAGTGCTCTGTTTGCATAAATGATATGGATCAGGGATGAAGCTGATCCTCTGACAGAGGGCCAGCTTTAGGTGTTTTCGTAACTCAATACACAGCTCATGCATAAACATGCTGCAGACTTGTTTCAATGCACAAAGAATACGGCGACATGTTTAGTTTTTGGTGCGATAGAGGAAGGTGATTGTTGTGCCCGAACAATGACCTGCAGTGCTGCATGATCATTGTGTATTCACATTGCTCTGCCATGATAATTGTTATTGTTGAAAGGCTCAAGTGGTGGATATTTCACAATAGAGCATTTTGTTTGATCTGTAGGTCCTTACAGGTGTAGCCTGTGTTTTATGCCTCTCCTGCAGTTTGTTCTAAGTTGTTTTTCTTAGATTGCATTTGTCTTTGAAAGGGTCTTCTTAATGTTGGGTTTAAATTAAACACCAACATCACTGGCTTGTACAAAACTGACATCATTTTCCCATTCTCATGTTTCTACCTTAAAAAGTCACACCTCTTTTTTCAACTCTCCGTCTCCTCATACACAATACCAATTTCAGATGCTCAATGCAGGAAATGATAAATGGTTTAATAAGCAAACCTTAATGATGACATGACCCTTTTAGCTCTTGTAGGTACACTATTTATTACATATACAAGGACTTTTCTGTGAATTATTACTGGATGATTGCAGCTGGAAAAAAAAGTGGTCAGCAGAAATTGATGTTGGCATTCTAATACTGCATTCATTGCATTTATAAATAACCCTGATCACATCGGTGAACTGCACTATGGGCAAAGCTTGTTGTCCACCATTTAAAAAAAAAAAAAAAAAAAAAAAAAACACTGTGATAATTTTACACAAAAAGGAATTATCTTTATTGATTAAAAAATGAGGACTCAGCTTAAATGTGGCTTTGACAAAAACAATAAGATAATGTTTGTGGATAACCTTGAAACAGAAGTCCGTTTGTTTTTAAGCTTCTTTTTGTCCGACTCTGTTTGGACATTTGCTTTTGTTAGTGCAGCTATAACTGTATAGTGTATTTTTTATTGTCTAGTGTCAGAGGTGACAGAAAAGCCTTTTTACCATTCAACTAGCCAGAAATACATCCGTTGTAGCACTGTAGACAGTGTTGCTGTAGACATGTTCTGCTTTTACTTCTACTGTGGTGGAATCTACAAGGATGTGACATATGAGATGTTTTACGTTTAAGATTGCTGTCTTTTTTTTTTTTTTTTTTGTTAGCCTATTGGTGCACTACTTTTTATTGCCTGCTGCTTAACAGCAGAGGTACGCAAGCATGCTTTTGTTCATGTTTGTGTGAGTTGTGCCTTTTAGTAAAATATAATGATCCACTGAAGGTTTTTAATTAACTTGCATATATGAATCTTTTGGCTTACATCTAAAACTAATTAACATTTGGAGTTATCCCACCCGAGATGCTTGTCACAACTAATCAATAATGGTCAACTCGAAAATGTGTCTAACTCAATCAGTTTGACATATAATAAGCATCATTTGATGTGGTAGTAACTGAGAGTCGTTAACAAAATATACTGTTAATGACATCTTGTGATAATGCATTAGTTTGAATATAATGCTATTTTCCATGTTTGATCACAAACCTTTATGTCATGTTCATGCACCTTTGTCTCATATTTCTGCCATATCATGCTCTGCTCTCATGTTTTGCCTCTCAGCCTCACTCACTCTGCACCACAGCTCAATCAGCCTCATGCCCTACACCTTCACCTACTCTATTGAAGAGCTCCTGTCACACTAGCTCCTGGCCAGATTATCATACCATTCTTGGTTCCTGATATCCAGCCATAGTGTTCGATTCACGGCTTGGTCTTTGGATTTCGACATCATGCCTCATCTGTAGGATTTACCTCTCTGCCATCTCCCTGTCTGGTTCTGCTCAGTCCAGCTGACCCTGGTGCGTCTTTGTTATCTGAATTATGGATCTCAAATTACGGATTACCCCTTTGGATTTGTTCTTGGACTTCTGACTCCCAGTGCTTGACCCCTGCTTAGCCCTTTGGACCACGACCCTCCATTGCTCTGCTGTCCACAGCATTAAAGGCCTCCCTCTGCAGCTGCCTTCCCAGCAATGGGGCGACGTCTTCACTTCAAGCTCTGACAGGTGGCTCTCACCCCACATGCCTGTGGAAACATGTCCCCACAGCTGGATCCTGACTCCCACCTGGAGCTTCAAAATCAATAAAACTGTGTTCTTTGTTTTTACACTCTTGTTGTCTGGCTGAATTTTGAATCCAAAAATCCTAACTCTTGACAGTAACCCAATTTTTTCAACATAAGACAATCTTTTACCAAATACAGGTAGTCCTCGATTTTCGGCCGAGTTCCGTTCTAACGGCCCGGCCGGATACCGGTTTAGCCTTAAACTTAAGCTGAAAGCACATGGCGGCCGTAAATGCAGATTTTTAGCCTTAAACCGAAACTGAAAGCACATGGCGGCCGTAACGTCTTTTTAAACACGTTTTTTTCAATGT
>JARVGQ010000737.1:13329659-13340174 GCA_031762355.1 Hypsolebias martinsi | reverse complement strand
AAACTATGTACACAGTTACATCCAACTGAAATACAAATTGTAAAGAAAAAAACAGTAATAAGATCCAAGACATGAACTAAGAATATGCTTAACTAAGACTACACTAAGCACTAAACTAAGAATGACCTTAAAGGTAATGGGAATGGCCCCCAACATCCTCTGATTGTCAGTTCCCCTGTACGTGCCTGAAATACTCCATTCAACAATTAACTTAAATGTTATCTTTTTATGTGTTTCTGCATATACAATAACCTTCCTTTACTGGCCTGATCAAGTGTCTGAGTCAATACATGGAAAAGAGCTGTGGCACCTGGAATAATACAAAGCATTTGTCTCCTCCCCTCTTGCTGGGGAATGTATGCCCAGCCTGAAGATGCACTGGAGGATTACAGCTTGGATCCTTATTTACTACCCACCTTATCTGGTCATGTATTCTCCAGCTTCCTTGTTCTCTTCAGACCCTTCTCTCTTGAAGCTTCTAAGTGCCATCACTCAAGGATTATCTAGGTAAAAAAACAATACTGTTGTCAAGAAAGTTCATGCTCAGTAATCCAGGCGTCAAATCGGATAACTCTCAATCAGGTCATCTGGACAGTTTCTTTTTAGTAGAAACATTTCACCCTCTGTTGTCCCTCATCATAGAGGACTTATCCAAGGCTCTCATGGAGGGCTCCCCTGTAAAAATAAGAATATAATTGTAAAAGTGAAAGTTAATATAATCATGTTCTTTGTTTTAGCAAAATCAGTTGTTAAAATAAACAAAAATAAAATGTACTGGCTCAGTAGTTTCCTAGAGTTTTACCAGGATATACATTTTCAACCAAATTTTTAAATTAATTTTGATAAGTGTCCGAACAGGAAAGTAGCAGAGGAAAAATACTATTGAAACACATTACATCCAACAAAGCATGAATAGTAGGTTCACCTTTTTTTTTTTTTTTCATTTACTCTTTATTTATACAGTAGTCTCATTAAGTCACGAGAACTCATTTTCAAGAGAGACCTGTTTAGGGAGCAGATGGTGGGGGTTAAGTTCCTTGCTCAGGGGCCCAGAGTGGGGCAAATGAGGGTGGAGGCAGGTGTGGGTGTTTCACCTTTTCCACCTACATTTTTGATTCTTGTCAGTTCGGGGAGTTGAACCTGCGACTTTCCAATCACAGGCCCATTTTCTCTAACCTCTGTGCCATCACTCCCCAATAACAATAACATAAAAGCTTGATGACATGCCTGATTTAAATTGCCGGTAGCTATGTGAAGAATCTGCAGCCCCAGTGATCACAGATGTTTGCAGTGAGAAGTGCATATGCACTGTTTAAAAAAATAAAAAAAAAGTATAAAAATGTCCCTCAAATGGCATATTTGATTACTTTTTGGGGGTGGGGGTGTCCTTTTGTACATTTAAGTTCCTAAAGAGTGAAGCCTCACGATACAAAGAAAATGTTAGAGGGAAAAAAACAAGTGCTGTATATATGATCTAGGTACAATGTTAATACATTTCAAGGTACAGCTGGAGCGACAAACTGTTTCTTGATTTGTTTACAGTGTAAAATATATGGTACAACGTCAGTGCAAGCTTTACTTTTCACAAAAACACTCAGAGACTGAGAAGCTTGACAAATATTTCACATTTATATTCAATCGTATTTATTGTAGATTGGAACAGGACATGTATGAGGACAGCAGGACAGTGGTGAGATGTTCTGTAGGAGTAACAGAGAGCTTCAAGGTGGAGGTGGGATTGCATCAAGGATCGGCTCTGAGCCCCTTCTTGTTTCCTCTGGTGATGGACTAACAGATGAGGTCAGGCAAGAATCCCGATGGACCATGATGTTTGCAGATGGCATTGCAATTTGTTGTGAGAACAGGGAACAGGTGGAAGAGAACTTGGAGAGGTGGAGGTATGCACTTGCAAGAAGAGGAATAAAAGCCAGCCATAGTAAGACAGAGTGCATGTGTGTGAATGAGAGGGAGGCCAGTGAAAAAGTGAGGCTACAAGGAGCAGAGGCCACAAAGGTATGACTTCAAGTACTTAATTTGACTGTCCAAAAAGACAGGGAGTGTTGTAAGGATGTGACAAAGATAATCCAGGCAGGATGGGGTGGATGAAGAGAAGTTTCAGGCGTGATTTGTGACAGAAGTTTGTCTGCAAAGGTCAAAAGAAAAGTTTACAAGACAGTGGTGAGACCAGCTACAGTTTGGAGACATAGACACATATACAATACAAGAGGTATACTTGGAAATGGCAGAGCTGAACAAATTGAGGTTCTGTTTAGGAATGACAGGGCTGGATAAGATTTCGAAAAACATCATAAGATGTACAGCACAGCACAGCACAGTTGATCAACTGGAAAATAAATTCAGAGACAGGCTTGAAATTGTGTGGGCATGTCCAGAGGAGGGACAGTGGGCATATTGGTAGAATGATGTTAGAAATTTAGCTGCCAGAAAAGACAAATATGAGATATATGGATGCAGTTAGAGAGGACAAGGTGGTAACTGGAGTGAGGACCGAGGACTCAGAGGACTGAGTTGATGGAGGATGACTCGCTTTGGCTACACTGTACATAAAAAGGGATGAGCTGAGAAAAAATTAAATAAATAAAATAAAACATTGCAATGTTATCTATTTACTGTGTGCATACTGTATTTTCTGCCACACATGTTACATTGCTCTATAAGTCGCATCAGTCCAAACATGTCTAAAAAAGTGGAAAAATCCATAAATACACTGCATGGCCAAAAAACAAAACGAAACAAAAACAGTTGCCAACTGGATTTGACTAAGCAAACATGTATGAGCTTCCTATTGGATAATTACTGCATGGGCAATTATCTTTCAGCTGTCATCAAGTTGTTTAACCCCAACTGGTGCAATGAGTTGCTTCTCATTTCTTAAACAACCATATCGGAAGATACATCAAGTGGTCGTGGAAAAGATGTCATTCTGTTTCAGAAGTGTCAAATCACTGGCATCAAACAGAGAAAACTTCTAAGGAGATTGTAGAAGCTACTAAAATTGGGTTAAAAACGGTGCAGTGCGTTATTAAAAACTGGAAGGACAGTGCGGACCCATCGTCTTTGAGGAAGAAATGTGGCCGGAAAAAAAATCCTGAATGATAATGATCGGCGATCACTTAAACATTTGGTGAAATCAACTCAAAGAAAGAACAATAGTAGCACTCAGGGCTATGTTTAATAGTGAACGTAAGAGCATTTCCACATGCACAATGTGACAGGAACTCGGGATTGGGACTGAACAGCTGTGTAACCTTAAGAAAACCACTATTCAGTGAGGCTGACCAAAAAAAAAAGACTTCAGTATGTTAGGGAGCATAAAGATTAGACTCTGGAGCAATAGAATAAGGCCATGTGGTTGGATGAATACAGATTAACCCTGTTCCAGAGTGATGGGTGCATCAGGTAAGAAGAGCGGCAGGTGAAGTGATGCACCCATCATGCCTAGTGCCTAGTCATCAATGCAAGATCTTGTTGAAAAATGAATGCAAAACTTGATGGAAATACATCTTGTGACATTGCAGAAGCTTACCAAATCAATGCCACAGCGAAGGCATGCCATAATTAAAGTTAAAGGTGGTCCAACAAAATATTAGTGTGTGACCTTTATTTTTTTTGGTGCCAACTTGTTTTTTTGTTCAGGCTGTGTACATCACCTCTATTATGCATCACCGCTGATGCATCGCGTTTGTTATGCGGCACCGCTGACAACCTGGAAATATGGGCTTGTGTATGCCAAAAATCAATTGGCTGCCAAATGGGGGCTGCAGGAGCATGCAACAATTACTTGTTTGCTCAAAATTATCGTAAATGTGTGTCTCAGTCTAACGTTTGCTTAATAAATGCATTTTGATGGTCAAATCAGCTGTATTTCAAAAGCCAATTCATGGACACGGGAGCATGCATGGAAGGATGTGCTGTGCATTTCTTCAAAATGTAACGATAACCACCTAAAAAAACTATTTGTTTGCTTGAAATTATAGCAAAAGTTTGTCTCAATCTAACTTTTGCTTAATAAATGCATTTTGACAGTACAAAGCTGATACACGGGGAAGTAGGACCGTGCACGAGAGGACTTACTGTGCATTTCTTCAAAATTTAACAAGATAACCACCTAAAAATAATTGTTTGCTTGACTTTATAGTAAAGGTGTGCCGCAGTTGAACTTTTACTTAAATGCACATATATGGTCAAAATAGCTCATTTTACTGGGGTGGCGCAGTGAAACGAAGCTGATTTGACAGTTGCTCCAGGCGAGCTGGACATAGGTGGCAAGCTGTGTCTTTGATAGCCACTTTTACTTATATTACATGACACAATGGCATGCCATACATCTTGAGTGCCATCTAGTGGCTGAAAATGGCAGTCGTAAATATTTTCAGTCAGAATGAATGAAAATTGTCATATTTCAGCCAAAAACGGGTTTATAATTATGGGAAAAATATAAATAAATATGTTGCTTAGGCATATAAGTCACAGGGCATGCAAATTATGTACAAAAAAGTGACTTATAGACTGAAAAATATGGTAGTAGGGCCATGGCAATTTGTAAATGAAACACAGTGATCAACTAGGATAAAAATGACTAACTAAAAACCTTGTCATTTGTTAGTGATTTTTCTCATATGTTTGTTCTAATCAAACTTTGTGATGTAATTTTAAACCAACGTTTGATGCCAATTTTTTACTACAAAAGCAGAATCTGTAGTTAATCGAATTTGTATGTCCAAGAAAGAAATACAAGCTCCAAAAACTTTCCATTCTGTCATTCTCCACTGAGGCAGTGGTGTGTCCTTTATTTCAGACTTGTTATTTGTTAAATGTTTGACCTCTTCTTCAAGTCAAGGTAGTTTATTTTATTTCTTTTTTCTTGTATTACTACTTTGTGAAAGAAAAGGGTAATCAGTAAGTGTCAAAAGGAGTTAAATACACAACAAATGCACTTCTATCAGCAGACTGACAGCAGCAATTGCATTGCTTGCTTTTATCTCGATGCCTTTTTATGTACCTTAGTGATCTTGGTTCAATGTTTTCTGTCTGCCAGAAAAATCATATTCTTCGTCATCGTAAAACAGTTTCATTTATTTTTTTCTCACCATCAAAAGTAATAGTTATCAAATATTTACCCCACACAATATAAAATTCCACCTAATTACTAAACTAGAAGGCAGATTTGGCAAGCAGCAAAAATGTTTGTAAATCATAATTAGCGCTGTGGAAGCATCTAGTTCTGTGGCTGCGGTCCTAAAGCTGCACTGATCTGCGAACAAAGGCCACAAGCAGCTCATTTCAATAATGATCGAAGCAGTCCACTAAGAACAGGGCAAATTAGAGCAGCCCTGCCAACAGGCCGACATGCTGATAATCAGGAGTGTTTAATTCAGTGACACACTTGCAGCCTTTAATTTGTTATAAAAACAAGCATTTTAAGACAAATCTGATCATCTTCTCACTTCTTTTTATTATCATAATCATTTAGGTTCTCATCTTTACCTCTGTGGATTTATGCATTTTACCGTGTCCTTTGCTTCTTTTGTTGTACAGCCCTTCGGTTGCCCTTGTAGCTGTTTTTAAGTGCTTAATGCATAAAGTGGTGTGTTTTCAGGTATTTGAGATGTCCTGTTTATTTAAATCAGTCTTGTGTTTTTAGCTATAAAACGTAATAACCCAGCTGTCTGTAAAATGCCGATGATAAATACAGTAATTTTGATTTTCTATCATGTAAATAATACATTTTTCTAAACTATGCATTCTGAAAGAAAATAAATAAATACATTTGAGAATAATCTGTGCAACAGAACCAAACATAAAAATACATTTGTACACATCTCAGACACAGATTTCTGAATGTGCCTGAGATGATAAGTAAAGAGAGCCCAAAATTGTAAGCAAAATAGTACTTTTTGTAAATATGCGCTTAGATCTGTCAGTGCATTGTGGGCTCTTCAGAATACATAAGTTTTTCTTTTTATTTTATTTATGTATTTATTTATTTTATTATCTACTAAAAATAAAGCAAGATACACAACATATATGTGTTTTACATATAAACCAGTTGGTCTAATATTGAGCTTAACCAGTTGTTCGATTTTGCTTTATCAAGTTGTTCAACACTTTATTTATAACTTTTTTAATTCAAATAAGCTCTTCTGACCACAATAAATCTTGTTTTAAATTATTGTCCATTTCCCTCTCCTACTTGGTTTACGCTCTGGTAGCAGGCCTCTTATTGATCTGACCTCATTGACCTTTGACTCCTCTCAGTCAGTCTGAACTCACCTTGTCGGTCAGGTTTATCTGACCCCTGCTGACACGTCATCGCCTCCGTTTGGCATCCAATGACATGATTTAGCATAGCGTTGTGTTAGCACTGTGAACTTTGATAATATTGATTTAAACATTAATCATGTCAAAGAATGTTGAACAAAAGTGGACGTCTTCAGTAATAATCACTGAGGCAGCTTTTAAAATGCAAGTATTTTAACAAATATTTTTGTAGAAATGGTTATTTATTAACTTGATAAAAACAATACAGCTACCGTATGTAATTTGTATTAGCCAAAGATTAAATCCAAGCACTATTCACTCTAATTTGACATGTTTTTCCCTTTAGATAAATGTTTGTTAATACCACAAAAACACATGATCGACCACTTTAAAAATAAATAATGTGTTAGTGATATGTGACCTTTCCCCTTAAAAACACAAATTAATTAAACAAGTTGTATTTTTTTTTCTTCTGTCTTTAGTGTCTCAGATGGGCGTGGCACAGGGACACAACATGTGTCCAGATCCAGGGATTCCGGATCGAGGAAAAAGAAAAGGCTCTGACTTCAGGTAACGCAACAGGAGACAGAAAAAAATAAAATAAAATTGAATACTAATCCATCCATCCATCCATCCATCCATCCATCCATCCATCCATCCATCCATCCATCCATCCATCCATCCATCCATCCATGTACGAGACCGTCTTGCTGAGAGGCGGCAGCTCTACAAATGGCACCACTGTGCTGCCAACATTTAATAATAGTTTCCATTAAATATTTTTGAAATAATGGAACAATAGAAAATAAACATTATAGTAGTCAGTAGTTTCAAATAGCAAACATTCTATTTTTTTCAGCTTCCATAGATGATGCTTGTTTGTTTGTTTTCTAGATAACACACCTCCTATTAGCCATTTATATTTAGATAATGTTCACTATGATGCATAAGTATGTAACAATAAAGCAATGAATAAGATTGATTTCTTTTAATGGCCTATTTAAAGGCATGAAAGATGGTTTATTCATGAGCCAGCGCACAAGTAAGGAGTTCTTAAAAGGCTGCTTAAAGAGTGGGCCGATTGGGTCCGATCAGAACAGCAGGTTAAACTTGAAGCTTTTATATTATGGAACCTGCTCTGACTGTCATGGTGTTAAAACATGGTGGCTGATTAGTGTAAAATAAGTTTAATTTAAAAAACGGGTATGTTTACATGTCTAAATTAGATCCCAGTCTTAATTATGACCTAACCATGTGCACATGTTTTTGACCAACAACGAGCTTATGCAGCTGCTACAAAGCATTATCCTAAAATTGGTGACTGCATTTTGAAATTTCTTTCCGCGGATGAACCATTACTCAGTGCCAAGCTCTTACAACCAAACTAAAAACAGAAATATGTTTGCTTGAACAGTTACAGGTCCCCTGCAGTTCTGGCCATTGCACAGTAATGGGCTGCTTCTGTGAGGTGCTGATATTACCATTGGGATTATGGGATGTTGTTTTCTGTCAAAGCCATTGTCTGTATCAGTGGCCACATGTAACCCAGACAAATGGGTGTCATCTATATCCAGCGATTTGACATTTCTGGAAATCACGGCTAGGAAGTATGCATGCTTGTTTTTTTAGCTAACATATACTTTGTATTTGTGGTTCTCCTACATTTCACCTTGTTTGTTCTTCTCTGTACAATCGAACTGCAGGCGAGGAGCGACTGTGCATTTCTCCTGTGATGAGGGCTATGAACTGCAGGGTTCAAAGAGCATCACTTGTCTCAGAGTGACAGACAGCTATGTAGGCTGGAGTGATGACCGGCCCATCTGCAGAGGTAAAGCTTGACAAGCCTTGTCCAGACGCATGTGTAATGGAGGCAGACTCAATATGACCCCTGTTTATATGTCTGCACATAGCTGCTCAGCTCAGGTTTGCTTGGACGTCTGCTGCCTTGTTTTGTCGGTGACGTTTATTCTTCATTTTACTATTCTTCTGTATGCAGAACTCACTTTTTTTTTTTTATCATGACTGGCCTGATTTTGACCTTTAACTAGTAATATTTGGCTTTTGTTTTTTAGCCTTGCTGGAATAGTCATTCTCATCAATCCATTTATTTTCCTTAATATATCCAGGTTAGTCCCATCGAGACACAGTTATCTTATTTGCCGGAGAAACTTGTTAGACAGAAACAGAACAACGAAATCAATTAAATCAATGAAACATATAAAACCACTTGTATGCAAAGTACAAAACATAAGATAAGATAAGATGGAATGTTATTGATCTCACAGGAAATTGTTGTGCCAGAGTTTCAGTAAAAGGGGACATACATAAGGATTCACACAAGATACAGTATAATTTACTTCAATTTAAATTAAAACTATTTTCTTAATCCCAAAGGGAAATGAAATGTTGTAACTTGTTATCCTTATTTCATAAGAGATGTTATAGATACTGATGGCTGTAGGCAGGAAGGTCCGTCTCATAGCAAATCCGAAACAACTGGCCGCAGATGCCGTCCAATCTGTCCAACCAGACTTGGCTGGAAAATTGGTTCACCCGGGCTGGAGGACCACCCTAATGCCAGCTGAACTCCTCCCAGAATGATGGCCACTCTCTCAGCAGCCTGCCGAGCTCCTCGTCACTGCGGCCAGCCGGCCAAGGGGACAATCCCGTTCCTTCTGCTGTCATGAGCCGTGTTTCCTGCCAGTTCCAGGATCTTAGTGGTCAGGCACTTTAGCACAGCCGGCAGGGAGACGGGAACGAATCCATGGCACCTCCTTTTCAACTCATTTGAGATTTACGGCTGTAGTTGAGATTGTATTTGATCTTTTGAGATGTTAGTCAGCTGCTCCCGGTTGTTAAAAAATAAAAATAAAAATAAATAAATAAACAACTTGCTGATATGGTTATGCTTCATAACAAATGTCCAAGACTAAAAAAATGTTTCTGTAAAAAAAAAAATAAATAAATAAAAAAAAAAAATCGAGTTGCACAGCATCCGATACCAGAGGAAACAATCATCCAAAATAAATAAATAAATAAATAAATATATAAATAAAAGAAAAGTGATTTACATCCAGAAAAAGAGGAATTAAACATTCCAAAAGCAAAATCACAGACTGAATGAAACATTGTTATTCCAACATGTAGCCACCCCAAGTGGTGCAATTACATAACAGAAAAATACAAATTAAAAAAATTTATAAAATAAATACTGTAAATATTTTTTAAATCATAATTATATATTAAAAAAAAGAATATAAAATACCAACAATTAATGTCTAAAACAGGTCAGTTGCAGACAGAAACATTAAAGTGTTTATTGTAGTTCAGGATTAATTTTATTGTCATATGTGTAGAAATACAATACCAATACAAGCACATTCAAAATTCATTTTGAATTTATCTAATTTAGTAACAAATTGAACAAACTTGCAGGTATTCAATTTTACCAGTGGGCTACACCAATTTGAAACAAGAAGGTTAGATTATTTTATTTTTTCTAAGTGTTTTGTTTGACAACGTACATTGTTTTATTTCAGCCTTTTTCTGCAAAATTTGGTTTTATCTGAAGAAAAATCAAAAAGAAAATAGACAAAAAAAGCTGTGTGGCTTTGTGTCACTTGTATACAAATATTAACTAGTGTACAGTACCCTGATGCATGCTCAAAAATCCAGGTAGAAAAATTTGCCTTAACAACAAAATTTAAGCATTTGAAGCAGAACAACTCAGAATCAAAGTTTCAGCCTGCATCAGGAATGCCAAACCACCACCTTCAAAATGCTGGTGAAGATTCTCAGTCGTCCAGGACATGATAAAATAAAAAAAAAAGTTTCAATACAGAAACAACTGGACTTTATTTGTAACAGAAGATGAGCTTTCTCAATTGAATGGAGAAAGCTCGTTGGATGATGAGCGAAATATCTTCTGTTACAAATAAAGTCCAGTTGTTTCTGTATTGAACCTTTTTTTTGACACCACCTTCAAACATCAGTAGAGAAGAGAGGGATGCACTCACCACTCTTAGCAAGGACAAAAACACCATAATTCTCCCAGCAGACAAAGAAAGGTGCACAGTGATTTTGAACCAGAAAGACTTTCATGAGAAAGTTATGTCACTCCTTAGTGACTTAACCACTTATGAACCGCTGAAAAGACATCCAGGAAGTGGTTACAAGAAGAAGTTGATAGATTGCCTGAAAATTTTGGAGCAGGACAAGGCTATTGACCGTATT
>JARVGQ010000737.1:12951571-12963667 GCA_031762355.1 Hypsolebias martinsi | reverse complement strand
TTTCGGCCGCCCCGCGAGCCGGTCCCGGTAACCGGCTTTTCCGGTATCCGGCCGGGCCGTTAGAACGGAACTCGGCCGGAAACCGGGGACAACCTGTATTTTTATGTTCAAATGTTTGAATAACTTTTTGAAAAATGTTCTATGTTTTAATGTCGTAAATGTACACAAAATTTATTTTAGTTCATTTTGTTCTGGATCAAATGTTTTTTTTTAATTATTATTATTATTAGCACTAGTAGTAGTACATACTTTATCTGAAAACAGTAGTTGTGGAATTATATAGACAAAATAAAAAGTTATTAAAAAAGTTGTCTTATAGAATTTCAATTCAGTTCAGTTTATTTCCCCCATAGATGGGGGAACTGTGATCAGGTGCCGTTTGTGATGTACAGGGTCAGCTTTCAGTCAGTTGTACCATTTTAAGATGGCGCTGGTGTGTAAGGCTTGCCGTACATTGCTCTCTGATTTGGTTTTGTTTTTATTAGTTGTACAGTGTGTTATGCAGTGTGTAGACGCATATCTGATAGTTGGGCACTTTTGGTGCTCCGTAGTTTGCAGAATTGCCTGCAGAGATTCTCCACAGCAGTCGGGACGCTCTCTCCCACTGGACTGTCTGGGATACCTGCCTTCCTGATTCGTGACCCTGTCCCTTCTCCCCGGAGGAGATGCCGCAGATGGTGGGGAAAACGTGCTGGAGTTTTGGTGAAAATGAGGCACAGTGTGGATTATTCTGCCAAGGATGCTGGGGCTTGTTCTGGATCTGGAACAGATCCACGCCTCCCGAACCCGTGGTGTGTCTGGGACCCCACTGTTGGCCAGCTACCCGCATGCCCTGACCATGTAAACAACAGGAGTTGTCTACCGGCGTGGCGCACGACCCAACCTGGAAGTGCTGATGTTCAAAATCTGCGACCGCTGGTGTGTGCTCCCTTCACCTCTGCTGAGTCGACTTTGGCTTGTATTAGGATATGTGTGGTCAACGCAAGATCCATTACCAACAAAACTTTTATCATCAGGGACTACTTTCAAGAGCACAATTTAGAATTTCTCTGCGTCACAAAATCTTGGATGTCTCCGGGTGAATCCAGCGCCTTGATGGAATTATTACCCCCAGACTATCTGTGTTTTAATGCCCTGTGGCCATCAGGCCGATGCAGTGGTAGATTATTAACAATATTCAAATCAAGCTTTGACTGTAAACAATTGCCCATCTCGTTTTCCTGCTCCAGCTTCGAGCTGAGCATCTTTAAACTCGGCCATTCGCCTTTGACTCTGTGTGCACTTGTATACTGCCCCCGACATCCAATGATTTCATAAATGAATTTTCTGAGTTCTTGGCTGAAATCACACCAAAATATGATCATGTTTTAATTATTGGGGACTTTAACATTCATGTTTGTTGTTAGGAGAATCCCTTGGTTGGTTAAAAACTTTTTAGATTTAATGGACTCTAACCCAGGAGCGCAGGCACACACTGGACCTTGTTTTAACACGTGATGTGACAGTTAGTAATTTTGAAATTGGTGATCATGTGTTTTCAGACCACATGCCAGTCCTGTTTGAGTTCACCTCCCCCAGTCTAACTCCTAACTTGTGCACTGCTGCACGTCGCAGCTGGGCCATTAACCGCTTCACTGCCATGTGCTTCACAGATATATTTAACTCTGAAAAGAGCAATCAGCCCCCATTGTTTCCCACCACCACTGATGAGCTAACCTCCCAGTTCAACTCTGTCTGCTTAAAGGCTCTGGATCATGTTGCTCCCATAAAGAACAGAAAAAATAAACTCAGATCAGAACCTTGGCTGAATGACGCCACCAAGTCCGTTAGACAACAGTGCAGGAGGGCTGAACGTAGATGGACTAAGGACCGTCTATATGTCTCTTTTCAAATACTAAAAGAGAGTTGATATCATTATCAGAAAGCAGTAAAAGCTGCTAAATCTAAATACTTCTCTGACATAATTATAGCCAATTGTTTTTTTTTTTTGTTGTTTTTTTGACATCATGGACTCCAAACAGGTAGAGTGGGATCTGTCTCAGGTGAAGTTTACGTCATGATAGGGTGACCAGATGTCCCCAATTTTCGGGGTCAGTCCTCGTTTTGGACAACCTGTCCCCTGCTAAAGCTGTCCTTGGAAATGTCCCCGATTAGAGCATTTAATGAATGAAAAAAAAAAGTTGCATGTAGACTGTTATTACTGTGGCTGGGTGCAGTTGCTTGCAACAACCGCTGTTACTGTAGCAGCTGGTTGCGCCGACACTACAGTGCTGACGTTACAGCCAACAGAGAAGAAGAAGAAGAGCCACGCGTGCTGCGTTTAAAACAGAAGAAGAAGAAGCACAGCATGAGTTTGTCAACACTGACAGGGAGCTCTCCTGTGATATGGTATGTATGAATTGACTTATTTTGTTTGAACTGGGCTGATCCTTGCATGATGAAAGTTTTGTTCGCAGTAGGAAATGTTTCAGTGTTGTCAGCTGTGTCCAGGTAAAAGAATAGTTCTGTAATGTAATTAGTTTTACTAAAGATGAGGACCCAAATCAAGTTTTATTAACAAACAAATCAGCAGTGAGTAACTGCAGCTTGAGTGAGAGAGAGTGGGAGAAATCAAAACAGGATGATGAACTGTCTTCAAGGCTCAGTTAAGTTGGTTTAGACTTGACACATTGAATATTGCACAAGGGTGCACGTGCCAAGGGTTCATGCAAAGTAAGATGTGGTAGAATTGATTGGTGACTTTAGTTTATATTTTCAGAGCTAGTTATGAGTTGTTTTGCTAATACACTAAAACTCAAATCAATCAATTGTGGGGAGTGGTGGCACAGTGGTTAGATGGTGGGCTTGTGATCAGAAGATCGCCGGTTCAAACCCCAGTACCGACAACATCAAAAAATGTGGGTGGAGAAAGGTGAAACACCCACACCTGCCTCCACCCTCATTCGTCCCACTCTGGGCCCCTGAGCAAGGCCCTTAACCCCCCACCATCTGCTCCCTAACAGGTCTCTCTTGAAAATTAGTTATCATGGCTCAATGAAACTACCTGGATAAATAAAGGGTAAATGAAAAAAAAAATAAAATAAATAAAAAATAAACATGTCATGCAATACTGTGAGACAAGTTGGCAAATGAAATTCAGAATCTTATGAAGTATGTATTTAAAATATATTTACAGGCAGTGGGACAACGTTTGCCCATTGCATTATTTTATGGAAAGTGTTAAAATAGAATCAACTGACATTATGTTAAGATACAATTAAAACAATGCTGGAAATTTGGGATCCTGTTTGATAATAAGGCAAAGAATTACACAAAATATAGAAATGTATTTTGATTCATTTTATAGTTAAAAAATTAAAATCAGTCCAACAAAACCTAAGCGGACAGTTCCCATAGTTCATATGTCATAGTTTTTTTTTTTTGTTTTTTTGTGTGTGTGTGTGTGTGTGTGTTTTTTTTTTTTTTTGTGGTATTTACACAAAACATGTACACATATATTTAGTAAATAAGTAATTAAGTAAGTACATAAGTAAGTATGTAAGTCTGTAAATAAGTAACTAAGTTAGTAAGTACGTACATAAGTCAGTAAGTACGTGAAAAAGTAAATAAGTAAATAAGAAAGTAAATGCATAAGTAAGTACATAAATAAGTAAATAATTAAGTACATAAATAAGTGAATAAGTAAGTGCATAAGTATGTAAAGAAGTAAGTAAATAAGTAAGTGAGTACATAATTAAAGTATGTAAATAAGGTACATAAGTACATAAGTAAGTAAGTAAGTTAGTAGATAAGTCCATAAGCAAGTACATAAATAAGTAAATAAGTAAGTAACTAAGCACATAAATATGTAAATAAGTAAATAAGTAAGTAAGTAGGTAAGCAAGTAAGTAAGTAATAAGTACTTACTGAAGTAATAAGTATGGGAAAATAACAAAATGACAAAAACAAAGAATTTAACATATTTAGTTGCATACATCCATAACCGGAATACCCAGTAAAAACCCACACATGCAAGAAGAGAACATACAAATTCCATCCAGAAATGTCCCCGACCAGGATTCAATCCGGCATACATAAAAAATACATGCACGTTAGGCTGATGGGTAACACTAAAGTGTCCCTAGTTGTGAATGAGAGAGTGAATGGTTGTTTGTCTTGTTTGTCGCTATGTGTCCCTGTGATGGACTGGAGACCTGTCCAGTGTGTCCCTGGACAGGTCTGTCCCTGTCTTCTCAAGTATACCAGAAGGAATTTCAGACTTTAAATTAGGGCTCAAATTACTGGCAAAGTTTTCAAAGCCGTATGCACAATTGTGCATCCACACGGTGAGTCTGATTTAGATGATGAAATATTCTCATGCAAATATGTTGACATTCCTGACTGGATTAATCCCATGTTTTCATGGGTTTGATAAACCACGCTTACCACACAATTTGTCAATGCTCCTCTGCTCAATTTCTTGTCTCTTTGAAGAAAAACTAGTTTTCTTCTCCACTCCACCTCACAAAGTCTAAGTAAAATTGAGCACTTTGGTGGATGACTGTAATCCTGTGCATAAGTAAATGTGTGTATGTTGACCCACTTTCACACAGTGCCAGAGAGGCAGAAGTTCTGCCTTTCTTCCTCTGCTCTACCTCCTGTAACTCTTCATGCTGGTATCCTACGGATACAGTGGTGGCTATGGCAACACTGCAGTAGTGGGATAAAAAGATGTCTTTCTCCTATTTCATTTCTATTTTATAAGCTATCCTTTGTTATTATTATTCTGTTTGTCTATCCAAGCTGTGACATGGGTGTGCATCTAAATGTTGTCTTTGTAATTACAAATATCTCTATCTTCTGATTTATTTTACATGCTTGCTCTGGGATTTTACTCAGCAGTAGGCTTCTCATTTAGACTTTTTCTCTCATGTCAGTTTTCACATCACACATCATCCATGTGGTAACCAGGAAGACTGCAATCTTCCAAGAGACCCATACTGAGTTTGAAGTAAAACATCACATTGTGTTTCTTTACATAGCAGAGCAGTGTAATTGTACAAAAACATTGTAAACATAAAATACCATTGTTTCAAATTACAGCCAGTTTCAAGAATTTTAGCTAAAAGCTAAGTTGAATCTTGTCTTTTTTTTATGTATTTTAACAAACGTGATTTCTGAAAACAATAAAATATGAAAACAAATCTTATAACTTTGTAAATAAAGCTAAGTAGCTTTGATGAATAAAGTCAGCAAAAATGCCTTGCACTAAGAGAGAAGAGAAGTTTCAACATGAATGGATAAATGATTGAAAGAATGAACTCACAGGATACATAGAAAGGATAATAAATTTAGCAACTTGTTCTACTGCACCATTTTATTTACCATGATATTATAATACTTGCTGTTGTGTCCAATGCCAACTATCCCAAACTTATTTGCAACACATGCATTAAAGATGGCAGATGAAGCCATTGAAGTTAAACATTTATCCAGTCCAGCAGGTTGTACTGAAATTTATAATTCCAGTACTATTCTCTCTCACACACCAGCTCTGTGGGTGCACAGGTAGCTAGGACTTCCACTCTGCAGCAAGGAGGTGTTGGGTTTTACACACGTCACCTTTCCACTACCACACACGTGGATTTTGCATTTGTGCATGCATTGGTTTTCTCCAGGTATTTTACTTTTCTTTTTTTTTTTTTTTTTTGTCCTTCTACAGTTCAAACTCATGCATGCCATGATGATGCCTGACTATATTGGAGCTTGAATGTGAATGGTGGTTGTTCATGTCAACGTGGCTCTGTGATGGATCAGAATTCTGTTTAGAATACACCCCTATTCTTATTTAAAGACTTCTGGAGAAAGCTCCCCTTCATTTTTACTTTAACATTAGCATGTTCAAAACATTAACGTGCATTTGGTAAGGCCAAAAATTAATTGGTGAAAGTGGAATTAGTTAGACCTGTTCCGAACTCTGTGCTAAGCATGTGTGTGGCTATACTAATTTGCAAATTACATCATTCCTTATCAACACAAATACATAATACTTTGAATGTTGAGATATTTTGCCAGTGTATTTGCTAAAAAAAAAAAAAAAAAAAAATTACTATTCAAAATGCATAAAATATAAATGTCAGGAATGCTGGGTCTTTACTTTGTGGCTTTTTGAAATGTACCTCTTAGAAATACGCAAGACATCCTTTGACATTTTGCAATTTGCATTCTGAGGTAGAAGAGATGGTAGTGGTGAAATATACCTTACCCCTTTTTGTGTAGACCCCTGTTGCTCTCATAATTATATATTACTGAACTGAAAAGAAACCTCTTGTAGATCTGTTTGCTTATCAGAAAAAAATGGTTACAGAAAGAATGAGGAAAATATATCCAAATAAGACATTTTCCGGGTGATTATATATGTTGGTTTATATTTTAATAATTCACAACACATATTGTAATAATAAATGTGGTTTGGCTTTAATGATGGTTCAAGTGGGTGTTGATTCTTGAAAAAAAAAAAAAAAAACTGTGACATGTGCATTTCTATAACTAGTGATACAAAAAAGACCTGAAGAGTAAATATTGCAGTGTAACCTGTTGTAGCACAATGCCTCACAAGAGAAATACAGTTTGATAGGAGGTTTCTCTAATGTTTGCCAGAAGGCTATCAGGAAGTTCTGGACAGCATCCTGTTGTTGTTGAATATACTGTTGTTGTTTTGTTGACTCTGATTTCAGCTCACTTCTGTTCCCCGAACAATACCCCATCTGAAAGTGCTCTCGCATTTGTTTGTGTATGTGTGCTTAGAATCTCTTTGGCCCGGCCCCACCACCCCTGCCCTGCAGTTTAAAGCTGAGGACTCCTGGCAAAAAACAGAAGGGCTTTTGGGATGTGCAGCCACATGAATTTTTCATCCACTTCCCGATGCCAACTCTCGCCCCCTTTTTCTTCCTATCTCTTTGGCACTACACCCCTGTCTCTTTTGCTCTCACTCATAAGTATTGTCTTTCTAGCCCATTCTGCAAAAGTGCACCTGGAACCTGTGAAAACACAAGTAGTAAACACACCAGCACACACTTGTACACAGACACATTCAGCCTTTTACTAACACACCATGTAGCCAGAGATGAAGTAAACAGCTTCTGGACAGCAGTGCTTGGTAAGGTAGTGTCTGTTATGTTTTCTCTTTTCTCTCCTCTTCAGCATCCCCAAGGCCAAGCATGTTGTTAGAGGGCATAGGAATGTACAGGAACCCCCTTTTCAAGGCAATGATAGATGCCCCCCCCCCCCCACCAAAAAAATAACTAAAATAAATAAATACTCCCTGGAATTGCACATATTGGAATTATACAAACAGAGGCCTGCACCAACAAACACACAACTTATCCTTGCCAGTACTCACAAATCTATTCCTTTCTGTATTTATTTGTGTTTGCTGTGTAGTTATTCTATGGGGCTGACAAATATTTAAAAAGAAAAGGACAGCTAAACTATAGTCCAACTTGTTCTCAGATGAAAAAGCAAATATGAATAAACATTTCAAAGGTTTTTACTTTTTGTCATTCATGACTTATGCCTCCATGCTCACACACCAAAGAAAAAAAAAAAAAAAAACAATGACAAGACAACTTGACATGTCCTTTTCATGGGCCAGAAAATTGAGCTGACGAGTGGCAGTGACACAGGCAAGCCACTGAATCTGGATGAATTTCTCAAACAAAACCGACTGAGAATGCATTTGAACCCTGAGGCCAGTGACATTTTAGATCTCAGCGCTGAAGACATTTAAGATGCTCAGCAGATGACACGTTACCTCGGCCCACTGCCTGCTTTAATAAATATAGAACTTGGCATCTTGTGGAGCAGTAAGTAATGACAGAAATGCAGTGCTATGCTTTTTGTAGCACTGATTCTCCAGGTACTCAGGTTTCATCCCACAGACTGATTCTTGCTTCACATGGAAAATGGGAAATAACATTTATTTAAATGGTTCATTCCTAATTGCGTTGGTCACTTAAAGCACTTCACTGCCACATTTACCCATTCTATAGAGCCCATGAGGTGACGTGGTCAAGACTGTTCATCCCGATAAATGGCAATGCTTTACTTTATATGTGATTATGTGCATTTCACTTGGCATTACTAAGCACAGTTAGGAATTATTAGGAAAACAAAACAAAACAAAAAAAAAACGATAACTAGAAATTAAAGTTTTTTTTTTAACTCATGGGTAGATACTGTTGACAAATTATAAACAACATTCACAAAGGTGTTTCCAAATGTTTTGATTTGTTTGCGAAGTATTTGAATCTCAGGCAGCAAAGTGGATCAGCTGGTAGAGCTGTTGGCTCTCAGCGAAAAAGTTGCCAGTTCAAATCCTGGCCCAGGACCTTTCTAGGTGGAGTTTGCAAGTTCTCTCGGTGCATGAGTAGGTTTCCCCAGGTGCTCACGTTTCATCCCACAGACCAAAAGCATGCATGTTAGGCTGATTGGTAAGTTGATTGTGTAGCACATTCTCAGCTTAATCATGGTATGACTATTGTCATGTTCATGTCAAACTGTCAGTCCACTAACCTTACATATATCTGCAGATTGGGCTCACTCTAGGACCTTGGCTCCACCTGCAGTGTTTCCTTAATAAAACCTTTAAACCATTCCTGTTGTTCGGCGGCTTGCTCAAATCCAAAAACTCAAACCTTAACAGTATATTGACATTTTCAGTTTATAGCAGACAACTGTAGCACTTTGTGAACACATTTACCAGTTACAGTTAGTGTATTTGCCAGAGTTTTAGGGTTCAGCTTTATGTAAGGTACAAATGATGAGCAAGTAATCACTCCAGCTGGACCCATGTGGTGCAGTTTTATTAGATTTCTTCAAATACATCTTGAACAGTGCATACTTAATGACTGAGGTGCATGGTGCAGAGAGCAGCCCTTTTTAGATAGGATGTCACGTGATCAGTGCAACAAGCTTCATCATGCAAAGCACAAGTTCAGCATAAGGCAAACTAATGTTTCAAATAATGAGACAAAATTGCTGTCATTTGCTTATGTTATGTATATGCTAGTGCCAAGTTACCATATGTTAAACACAAGTTATTCATTAATTTATCTCATTAGCAACTTTGTAGTTATATGTCCACAAGATAATTAATCTGATTTATTTTATTTTTTTGTTTTTAAATTTTTATTTATTTTTTACTATCCCATCTTCATTGGGTACCATCATCTTGGGCAAAGTTTTAACATATTAGCATACGTTGTCTAAAACGTTATTGTGCGACAGGGCCCTAAACCTCACAACCATAGAGTAATTTGACAGTTTCTTAAAGGGTTGGCAGTGTTTTCATTTGAAATGTGCACTTTTACACATTAGCGTTGTCAATATATAATTGATAAGACATGATTCAAACAGTCAACCCTAAGCTGGCCGAAGACCCCTTTTCTTGTTCCGAAACTGTTTGTGGCACTGTAGTTTTTATTTGTTCATGTTTTGTTCATCATTTTATAGGCATCTTAGGATAAAGAATAAAAGGCTAGCCTCCATACATTCCCTGCAATATTGGAAGAGTTAGAAATGTATCTTTATCAATTATTGATCAAAGCCATTACAAAGCACTGTGGATGCTGGGTGATTCATGATATCTATGTGTGTGAGTGTGGTTCTAAAACTGCAGCAGGGAAAGTAATGGAAAAAAAATAAGGAAACAGAAATAAATGAAAGAAAATTAATTATGCGTGTAAAGCTTTTTTATTCCATAATAAAATGTATCTGTTTTTATTCATGTAGAAAATTTGTATGGGTTATTTACTTAAATCAACTATAATATGCTGCTGGTTTTACACTATAACACTTTATCATATTATCTTCCATCTAATTATGTTCTCAAAAATGTTTACTGCTATGAAAAACTTTCCTAAAGTAAAGTTTCCTAAAGTAAATGACTGTAAAGGGGTTTCAGAACTTTTACTGAAAGCCATACAATGCATAAAAAGTCTAATTTTCTTCATGAAATGCAAATGGTTCAAAACAAGTTGCACAAATTGCTGCTTTCCTCTTTTTGATGCCAATTTGCATTATTTGACTTGTGGTTTACTGACATATGCATATGCTATTGTTGAGAAAAAAAAATGTTTTTATTCAACAGAATATTCCTATAGCTGATCTCATTGCTGCCACAACTGTTTTAGCTCACATCTCTTTAAGTTTAGTCTTTAATCAATACACTTATTTTCTTTAAACTCCATTCTGCTCTGATGGTTTGTTGATTGGTCATAAATTCCAGAGCAAAAAGCAGTGCCTTTTGATGGATACCAAACTTACCACAAATAAGGCATTATGCAAATTTGCAATGCAAGTAAATGCAAGCAATACAAGAGATGTGTTTCTTTTGTTTTCTGCAACAGAGACTTTGGTGTGTTTGCTAGACTGCAGGCCTACTGGTTTCCTCGTGTAGAAAAAAGTTTGGTCAGAACAACATATTTAAATTGACCCTTGTGAGTGAGTGAGCATTTGAGTTGGCTGTACAATGGACTGGTAACCTGTACAGGGTGTACCCATTGACATTAAATTAATGTTTTATGAATGATCTTATAATATTGCATTACATTGCATTTCTACAATATCTGAGCAAGACATCTGTAACTTTGGCCATTCTGATCAGAAGATGATTTTATTTAAATTTGCTGTCATAAAATGTAATATTCCTTCAAGCAACAGTCTTTAAATGTTCTAATATGTTTAGGTCAATCAGGTATTTGGTATATAAAACACTGGGATTGTGAGTAGGCATGCAGACTTTCCAAGATTCCAACCGTATATTGGATGAGAAAATCTGAAGTATTAGTGATGTATGATGGACTGGTAAAAACAATGCATGTGGAAAGCAGGACAGTGGTGAGATGTGCTGTGGGAGTGACAAATAGCTTTAAGGTGAAAGTGGGACTGTATCAAGCATAGGCCCTGAGTCCCTTCGTGTTTGTTTTGATGATGGACATACTAAATAATGAGGTCAGGCAGGCGTCACCATGAACTATGATGTTTGCAGATGCCATTGTAATCTGTGTTGAGAACAGGGAACAGGTGGGACAGATCTTGAAGAGATAGTGGCATGCACTTGAAAGAAGTGGAATGAAGGTCATTTGTAGTTGACATGAGGACAGACTGAGATGGAGGAGGATGCCTCACTGTGACAACCTCTGAAGAAGGAACAACTGACTTTCTGTTTACATATTTAAATGGACAGTACTTATATAGCACTTTTCTATCTTATCAAGATACTCAAAGTACTTTTACACTATATATGCCCTCATTTACCCATTCATACAGCACTCTACCAGATCTACACAAAGAATAAAAAGTGCTTTATCACATTCATACACCAATGGGACACACATCGGAGGCAATGTGAGTTTTATTGTCTTGCCCAGCGACACTTCGGCATGTGACTGCTGGTGGAATCAAACCCCCAACTCTTGGAGGACGACTGCGCTAACCATTCAGCCACAACCGCCCAACTACTTGTTTATTTGGCCTTTTTTTCTAAAGTTGTTAGGAATGTATACAAATAAATAAATTAATAAATAAAAAAAAAAACGTTATTGGGTTTGAGTCAGTGGTTTCAGCGATTGACCATTTCGTAAGTTGAACCTATAAATAAAAATACAATAATAGTGCTTTTTTTCGCTCTTTCCAGATAATGACAAATGTCTAGTAGGGATGGGGCCGATCTGATCCAGTATCGGCCTCCGATATCAGCATAATTTACATATCGGATTTTCAGATCCATCCTGACAATATTTCCGATCCATAATGCATGTTGTCTTCAGACTACAGTCTTTAACATTGTGTGAGTGAAACACATTGAAGACACGCTGAACCTGACAACAGGAAGCACCCTGATGTATGCTCAGGAAACACCCAAACTTTAATAGCGCACAAGAGGCAGGTCTATATCACAGACGTCTATCTCACTCATGGTGCAGCCGGAACACTAACATACCGCTAAGCATTATGGGAAAGACATAACACAGTCGCGGTGGGCGGTGCGGGGTGGTTGACTGCCCCACTGTTTTTAAGTTTCGTTTTTGACGTGCTGCAGTTTCTTTCACTTTG
>JARVGQ010000737.1:12834627-12848255 GCA_031762355.1 Hypsolebias martinsi | reverse complement strand
GAAATTTAAAAAAGTGAGGTCTGGTCCTCTGGACATTCAAAAAAAAAAAAAAAATGTAGAAACGTTTCGTCTTTCATCCAAAAAAACTTCTTCAGTCTGAGGAGCTGTATTCTCTCCTCAGACTGAAGAAGTCTTTCGGATGAATGACGAAACGTTTCTACCTTTGTTTTATTTTTTTTTATTTTTTTATTTTTTTACTTTGTTTTGTTGTTTGAATATCCAGAGGACCAGACTTAACTTTTTTAGATTTTTCTACCTGGATTATTGAGCATGCATCAAGATATTAGTTATTTAAGATATCTTTAATTATATTTTGACTAGTCAAAATAATTATTTGAGATATCTCTAATTTCATTCTGACTAGTATAAATGACGTCAGATTACAGATTACACATTAAGTTGTATGGAGACTTCAGTTCAAGATATCTTAAAATGAATTTTGACTAATCAAAAATACAGTTTTAGATATCTCTAAGTTAATTCTTTCTTGCTTTTAGTTCTGACTAGTCATAATTACAGTTAAAGATATCTTAAATACATCATTATTCAATATATCTTAAATGTAATTAGGACTAGTGCAAATTAAATTATAGATATCTTGAAAGTAAATAACGACTAGGCAAAACTAATTTAGTGATATCTAGAACTGTACTTATAACTAGTCAAAATTCATTTAAATATACAGTATCTCCAAATAAATTCAAGATAAGTTGATTTTTTTCATGTAGACGGCTTTTCTATTTAAGATGTCTTGAATTAACATTTTGACTACCATAGTCAGAATGACGTTGAAGATATCTAGAATAATTGTTTTTGACTAGTCAAAACATCACTGATTTATGTAGCATTTTGGCGGAAAAATCATAAGATATTTGAGTCGTATTCAGTCAGTCCAACACAAACACCCGGTTTTCTCTGATATTCTCAAAATTGCATTTATTATTTGGAATTATTTTTCTTTTGTCTTTTGGACAAGTTTTTTTTTTTTTACCTATTCTAATCGCCATACTCCTAATTTCAAATTTAAATAACTCCCAGCGTTTACCAAAATAATTAGTTAAAAGTTGCTTGAATCCAGTATTTATTAATTAGTCTAATTACTTCAATTTTAAATTCTTCTTTTTTTTTTTTTTTTTTTTTTTAAATAAGGAGTTATTTAATTTCAAGTAATCTTTATTCTGACCCTGTCTGTCAGTATTACATCTATCACTTTGTCTTCTAAGTCTGAGGAAATCAGCCAGAAATCTATGCAGGCAACTGTTTGAACAGCTAAGTGGCAGCTGGGGTCCTACGCATAATTTCTTAATTCAAGATATCTAAAAAATATCATTCTGACTAGTCATAATTTCGTTTGAGATATCTTGAATTACAGATGTTTGACCCTTCAAATGACGAATCAGGTGACGTCATTTCAGATATCTTGAATTATATTTTGACAAGTCAAAATTCTTTTGAAGATAACGACGTGTTATTCTGACTAGTCAGAATGTAAATACAGATATCTTAAATTAGCATTCTGGATAGTCAAAATGTAGTTGCTCTTAGTCAAAACTCGTTTTCTGATATCTAGAATGTAACTACAGATAGTCAGACTACCGGTAATCGATTTTATGTTCAAATGGCTTGCCATACATTATAAGATTCAACTTGGATTACTGCACGTATGGTGCTGACATCTGGCCCTACCTTCTAGCCCCTCCACCCCATCCAGCTCAGTGAGGAGCTGATTGACCACACGATCTGTGACACCAGTGCTGTCGTGGCCCCTCCTCGGGGCCAGAGAGTCAAACTCGTCAAAGAACAGGATGCAAGGTTTGACAGCCTGGGCCCTGGAACCAACAGGGAGCAGTCACATGAACCAGCAAAACTGAGAGGATGGAGAGGAGTTTAAACATTCTCTAACCTCCTGAAGACGTCACGTACTCCCTGCTCGCTGGCTCCGATGTACTTGCTGAGAAGTTCTGGTCCCTGCAGAGGCAAACGGCAAACACTTAGGTCACCGACAATACTCTTCTTCTTTGTTGTAATAAAACAAACCAACATCCAGGTTACCTTGATGCTGATGAAGTTCATCCCGCTGTCTTTGGCCGCAGCTCTGATCAGCAGCGTCTTCCCCGTACCAGGAGCTCCGTACAGCAGAACGCCAGAGCGGTGCCGGATCGGAAGGTGAGAGAAGAGGATGGGATACTGCAAAACATTTAAAAAAAAAAAACATTTAATGGAATTAAAATACGTGGACACTGTTTGGACCATCCCGTCTGTTGTGTTACTGTATGTTTTAAATAAAACCAATTAACACCAAAAAAAAAAAAAAAAATTAATTTTTGGAAAATGGCTTTAAATTTGGGTTTTGAAAAATCAAAACAAAAAAATGCAGCGCAGAGATAAAGGAGGCAGCATAAAAATAAAGAGTATAAATAAACTTAATTACCCTCATAACTCCCAAAACACCCCGCTTCATTTTCTAATCAGCTGCAAGCACGACTATAATTATTATTAAATGCAAGTGGAACCATCAAAGGTTTAATCAAATTATTCAAAGAGAAATGCATAAATAATTAAATGATTTGGGAATTTAAACTCAATTTCTCTTTTTTGAGCCATTTCTGTTCACTGCAAGCTTTTCCTTTCACACGCTGACAGAGCTATAAAAATGTAGAATATAGAAAATGGTGATGAATGAGTTGTTTTCAGTCTAATTGTATTCATCTCTTATCTCAGATTTTCTCTCTGACCATGGCAGCCACAGTCACTAAGTTTTAACAGATGACTCCATGAACTTTGTATAAATTTTCAGTTTTGTACGTCCACTTCTCCTGTAGAGCTCAGGGATGCTTTTAATCTGTTAAAATGTTCATCTGTAATTTGCACTGATACCAAAAAAAATCGTGCAGAAGCATCTTGCGATGAGCATCCATCAACTGACCTTAGCGGGGAGCAGAACGGTGTCCATCAGCTGCTGCCGCACCTCCCTCAGCCCTCCTACCCTCTCTAGTCCGACTCCACTCGGTGTGTGAAGGTCAACCCCCCACAGCGACGGAGGCGTGAATCCATTCAGAGCTGCCACAAAGTCCCTCTGCGACAAACAGGCGCCTGAGGAACATAATGTGAGCGTGATGCAACAAACCACAGACACTGAACATGAAGTTAAAGACTGATTTTTTAAATTTTTTTTATCAAAAGGTAGTTTTCTGTGCTCATTTTTTCACCGTGGTCACTCCGTCCTGTTTGTGTTGCGTTAGCATGGACAGCTCGCTCCACCAGCAGAGCGAGATCTTGGGCTGTGTACCCCTCGGTCTCCTTGGCGACAGCACCCAGATCAAGAGTGCGTAAGGTCTCCTCAGACAGGAAGGACTTCCTCAGGATCAGACGGTGCAGGATCTCAGCTCTCTGAGCCTGGAAACAAGACGAGACAACACATTAGTTTGGAGTTATTTTACTTTTTTGTCTTTTAAAGTGTGGATATTTGTCCTGACCTGCTCTGGTGGCTGGATGTTAACGAATCCCTGGATGAAGTGAGAGCCCTGCACCTGCGTGAGTGAAGGGTGCAGAGTGTGTTCACTCTGACTGGTGATGACCAGACACACCAGGCTGGAGTGAAGCACCCCCTCGTCAACCACATCCTTCAGATCTGCAGCCGCAAACAGACAAATGTGCAATTTAAAGCCCTGGTTTTTATAATTCTCAAACCTTAAAAGAAAAACGTGTTTCCACAGGTTTACTTTGTGCGATGTGCTGCTGCAGCAGCGCCTCAGGCCCGTGCTCGTGTTCAGGTGAGGTTGGCGCATGTGTCAAATCATCCAGATCGTCAAGTAGAACAACAGAGGGCTGCCTCCACTCTGCCTGCTCAAAAACGTCCAGCAGAATCTGCCGCACAGTGTCTGCCCTTTTGCCTTTTGGGGCGGGGGAGAGAGGAAAAACAGATCAAACTAGAGAAAATTAATTTCCTGTGAAAATGCAGAGTGAATGCTTATTGCTGAAGAAGTTGCAGAAGAACAGCTGAAATTAGCTGAAAAAGAGGAACAAGCCTAAATTAGCTGAAGAACGCAGAAATTACACATATTTGCTGAATGTTTTAAAAATAAGAAATGAGCACAAAAATTATGAAATTAGTTAAAAATGCTGAAAGTAGCAAAAGAAACAGCTGAAAAGTAGCCGAAAAGGCAGAAAGAAGCTTAAACTACCAGAAGGAAGCAGAAAGAGTTTAAATGAGCTAAAAAAAATTGTGGAATTAGCTGAAAAGGCTAAAATTAGTATCAAAGAACTAAATAGTAGCTGAAATAGCAGAAAAAGTTGAAACTAGCAGAAAAAAGCTGAACGTTTTAAGTTAAAATTAGCAGAACTAAGTTAATTAGGTTGAAAGTAGCAGAAATTACCATGAAAAACTTTTATTTTATCAGAAAACAGCTGAAATTAGCAGCAAAAAAAATACTAAAAAAAGCTAGTTGAAACGGTAGAACAATTAAATTAGAAGGCAGAAAGAACATGCTTGCCCAATTAGGCTGAAAGAAGCAGAAATTAGCACAAAAAGTGGAAATTATCTGGAAAAAAAAAAGCTGAAATTAGCTAAATACAGCTGAAAAGTACCTAAAAAGTCAGAAAAAGTCTTGTTACAAGAAGGATGTGTAGAGAGCACATTTTTGCTGAATTAGGCTGAAAATTTACAAAGAGCGCAAAAAATATGGAATTAGCTGAAAAAGCTGAAATGAGCATAAAACAGTTAAGTAGTAGCTGAAATAACAGAAAAATCTGAAACTTGCAAAAGTAAGCTGAAAGGAGTACAACAAACTGAAAATAGAATAAAGATGTTAGAAGAAGCACAAAAAAAGTTATAGTTAGCAGAAATTAGCTGAAAGTAGCTGAAAAAAGTGTGAATTTGTACAAAGAAGCCGAAGCAGAACAAAATGTGAAAGGCGCAGTAAAAGGTTGTAAACAGATCTCAAGATTTGAAGGATGTAAAATGAACTCAATTCATTTTCTATGAGGGAAAACAAATGTCAGAAAAGGCTAAATATTTCAAAAAGCTAAAGTTGCACCAATACCAAAAGTCATAGCAGGATTGCCTGAAAGAGCTGAACGTTTTGGTTTATGATTTGTTGAAATAGCTTGAAAACTGCGGGACGAGAATTGCACCCAAAAATGTGCAGAAGAAAAATGGATCACAACAGAGTGAATGCTCCATGAACATTCACACCATGAATAAACTGCAGCTTATTTATTGTGTTAAAGAACAAAATAGAACCTGTCCTGACCTTGTAGCTTCCTGCAGTCCACCACCTGCACGTGTGCGTCCAAGTCCTCTCTGGCTTTTCTGCAGACGGCTCGAGACAACACGCTCTTCCCACTGCCCTGTGAGGGGAAACAGTCAGTTATCAAAAGCATTTGACTTCTCATAACTCAAAGTAAACTTAAATGGAAAATAAAAATATAAAATAAGGCTGGTCAGCATCACTTTTTCTCTTTTCCACTAGCGCCTCTACAGCACGGTTTGACTTGGCTCAACTCTGTTCGGTACGGTACCCATGTTTGTACCCAGGGTTCCTTCCATTTGGAAATTCTAAACATTAGCAGACAATTTGTTAAGATTTCTCTGCCAATTTCCCAAAATTACTTTAGACATCAGAGAACACAAAAATTTACTGCGAACATTTGTGTTTGTTTTAATATCCCGGTAAAGCCTTTCCAATATGAAACAACCCTTTGACTGAACTGTTTCATCTGAAGGTGCATCAACACAAAGCAAGGCACGACTGAAACGTAAAAAAAAAAAGTTTCTTATTGAGTTAATGACATTTGAAGCTTTTTCTTTATATCTAATATTACGTGAAAAAGTATAAAGCAGGAATTATAGGAAGGTTAAGACGCTTCTATTAAATGAAAGAAAACCCTCTATCAGTCACAGACAATTACTTTCAGCTCCAGCCTTCTTCATTTAAATAACTAAAATATGTCACTATTACACAAACTGATGTCACAAACGTCTCAGCATTTGTTAAACTGCAACAATTTAATTGACTAATAAGTCATTTAAGTGACTGTTTATATCTGTAAAATGTGTTGAGTGTTTCCCTGACAATGACAAAAAGTCATTTCCTGATTGTTTTTTTAAAAGAATGCATCTCGGGAGGTGAAGCTGTGACTGCCTAGTTCTGTTTCAAACTCTGAAACAAGAGAAACATACATGAAACATACGGCACTTCATACACCCATCGACAAACAGCAATCTTTAGTAATGGCCCTGACATGCAAAGACCTCAGATAACCTTTGACCTTGACATTAGAGCTTGAATGATGAATAGATGACACGACACATCGTCTAGTGATGATACAGATAAGATTCGTTAAATGACCTTGAGCGGATCAGAAGTTAAGGGCGGGACAAGCAAAAACCTTGTTTGAACTTTGACCTTGAGATTTAAAGCTGGGGTGATGAAGAGTACACACTTCTCCACATTGATGATGCATATAAGTTTAATTTAATTATCTTAAGCGGATCAGAAGTTATGGGCGGGGCCAACATAAAGATACCATACCATAAAACAGATAGCATACCATAAATAATACCATAAAAAATAATAAAACCATAAGAAAAATAGAATTTTTAAAGTTTTTTTTTCTTTTTACACATCATCAAATAACATGTTGTGCTTTATACCACAGATTCTGTTTATTTTACCAGACTATCAAGATCAAGAGGAGCCGGTTAAGGTGGTGCAGGCAGCTGGTAAGGATGCCCCCTGGACACCTCCCTAGGGAGCTTTTACAGGCTTGTCCAACCGGGAGGAGACCCCAGGGGACACGCTGGAGAAACGATGTCTCCTCGCTGCCTGTGAGGCCAGGAGGAAAGATGTCTGGACCTCCCTGCTTAAGATGCTGCCCCCACGACCAGACTCAGAATGAATGAATGGACCAAGATCTGAAAGATGCTAAAACCAAAATCTACAGTTGTCAGGATTCTTAAGAAAGCCCGTGTCCCCTTTGTTTCTATGTAGGCGACTAGAATGTCATGTTGGATCTACCTTAGCCCCGGTGATGAGCAGTGCTCCTCCTCGGAGTCCCTGACCAGCTGCACAGAGCTGTCTGGAGAGGGGGCTGCCCAGAAGGTTGGAGGAAATAAACTCCATTCCAGTTCTAATATGCTCATCAATCCCACTAGGGAAAAGCAGCAAAGTGAGAAATACAGAGAGGAATTAATGCCAAGAAAGATCTTTATTTAAGTTAAAGCTTACCCAAGCATACAGAGGGAGGGGAGCTGTGGGTCGGACGCTTCATCTTCAGCTTTTACTTCAGGCTCTGCTACTGGCTGTCTGTCCACCTGCAAGTGAGTTTCATGACTGCACGCAAGCTTTTACTATTTTATACAAAACAAGAACTGTTTAGGAAATAATCTGTTCGCTCAGTACATTCAATTCTTTATAAAAGGCGATACCTGTATGTCGTCCTTCTGGAGAACAGTGGGTGCCAGTAGAAAAAGCTGGTCTGGAGGGTCGCTCTGTGCCTCTGGTCTCAGCACAGTTAAAGCTAACTCCAGCTTTGCTACATTTAGGAATTTAAAACAAAATTTTTTTAATCTCGATTTGAATCTGAAAGAATGTACTGTATGTACTATATTTTTCCCTAAATAACACAAGTGAAGAAATGAATCACCATCGCTGCCGTGGAGGAGGATAGAACCAGAACGAGCAGTCAGACAGGCCAGAGGTTCGTGACTCTGCGTGTGCAGCCAGCTGAGGAACGCCGTCTGGATCTCTTCATCGTCCTCCTCATGCTAAAGAGGTGAAGAAAATAAATAAATACATACAAACAGTAAAGTGATGAAGTAAACATTCTGCGCTCCAGCACTCACCAAAGGTTTTAGAGGCTGTAGAGAAACATTCAAGGCTACTTTGATTGTCGACCTAATTGGTTTAATTCTCACTGCTGAATGTGGCTGGACTTTTAACTTGCTGGCCAGAGGCTGTGGGATCTGAACAAACATGTGGAACAAGAGGATTAAATCATAATAAAAACATCATAAACTCTCAAAACTTAGTGAGGATTACCAAATCACACTCACCCACACTCTTCCACAATGAATCTCTCTCTTGTTGCGGCCTCTCCTCTCACCTGTCAGCATCTCGGGGACATGACACACAACCCTGACCACCTCAGCTTCCTCTGTCGTTACCTCCTCTCCCCCTTCAACAGCTGCACCATCTTTGCCAACGCCGGCACCCTTCTTTTTCTCCATGGCCTGCTTAGTTTTGTCTTTTGCTTCTTTAGGAGACAAAACTTTGGAGAGAAGGCCATATGTCACTGCAGACTGACCCCCTCTTGCGTTTAAATGAGGGTTCCAAGGAAAAACGTGAACAACGCCAGCAGCGATGTGGTTTATGGAACAAAGAGAGTCAGGAGGTGCGCCGCACACCCTGTAGATTGAATCAGAGAAGACGATGGGAATGTTGGGTACAGGAGGCTGCACCTTAACTGGGTCATAAGTGCCCTTTATCAGATATCGAAGCAGGCTCTTTAAGTCACCTATACCACCCCATTGTTGGCTTTGAGGGATATGGGAGGTAGAATCTGACGAGGGCTCAGAGGAGGAGAGATCAGGATTCTGCTGGTTGTGGCCAAATCTTTCAAGAGAATCACTGAGGTTGCCTATTCCAGCACGAATCTTCGGAGACACCACAAGTTCAGTGAACTGCTCCAGACGACCATAGGGCACAGATGAGGAGAGTGAGGCTGTGTGGAGTTGAAACAGATCATGCTGCGTTTATTAATATAATCTGTGGATACAATAACATCAATAAATTTAAAATCAGCTTTAAAATTATTTGATAGGTAGGTAACTTGCTCAAACTGAACTGAAGTTTCTTACTAAGAACTCAGACCAAACTCCGAGTGTTACAATAGCACTTTCTAAAGACTATCTGACAAATTGAAGCAGGGCAAAGTTAATTTAAATGACTGCATCACACGGACCTATTCTAATGTAGATCACGGTGTGATTGTCCACCCAAACAGGAAACACGGCATCTTGGAAAACCACTCTGATCTGATCCAGAAGTTGCTGCTCCAGTGAAGAACTGTGAAGCTCCTGGAACACACATTCATATTAAAAGTCACATTCAAAAAATGAAAAACTACACAAGTATTAAAATGAATAAAGAACGCAGTACTTCAGTGACATGTTGACTTATAGACACATTAGTTAAACAAGCAGTGGATACAAAGATGCAGCATTCCTGCTTGAAAATGAAGCATATCAATTAAAAGTTGGGCTATTAAGAGAAAATAATCCAGACTGCTGTTTTTAAGCCTAAAGTGAGTTTTAAATGTCACTCGCCAAGATCTCCCAGTCATCAGCTGACAGAGGCTCCACAAACACCTGGTTCAACGATGAGACTTGATGACACGGTCTTAGAAAGCCCTGACAGGAAACACACAACCAGGAAACACCTGTTCATTCTTTAGAACAGATAATGACTGTAGCGACTTGATGACAGGAGAAAGAAACACGTTACCTGCTCTCCATCTTTCAAGCCGAGCTTTTCTCCCAGCTGTCGACACAGTTCCACTTTGTGACTATCTTGTTCGGAGGATGACCTATTTTGAGTCCAGCTGAGAAACACTGGAGGCTCGTTGGCCCAGGACAACTCCAAAGCCTGGTTCTATTAAATAAATAAAAGAAATGTTTGCTGCAGTGATTTTTGTTGACTCCAGCAGTTTGTGTGTTGAACTAATGTCCTCAGCTGCAGTGGGTTCATAGTAATTTCTGACTTTCTTATTCAACTGTGTGATAAAGACAACACAGGAGCTGCAAAGGGGCAGCACTTTCCTTAAATTTAATTTGACATTTACTTCCTGTGCAAACAAAAATAAAACTATTAGTAGATAGAAACCACTAAGGACGAAATATTTGTTTAGCTTTATTCTGACATGTGTATTTAAGACTACTTAATATACTTCCAGCTGAGCATCTTTGACGATTAACTTTAGCCTAAATGCTAAAAAAGTAACGTTTAACAAAAAATAAAACCTCTTTAAAAAAGAAAAACAAAAAGGCACTACTGTATAAACATTTTAGAAAGTCAATTCAATTTTGCAAAAACAAAATACTTTTAAGCTAACTTACCTCGTTTAAGGAAAGGTGTGATATCAACTTCGGGGGGAGGTAAAGAAAGCAGTTTTTTGCGTTGTTAAAAAGAACATTTACAGGTTGGATGCCCTGATTAGTAAACATAATGTTCACGTTGTCATACTACCTCTGTACATGCTAGAAAAGCTGCTTAGCTAACGTCATAAATGCTACAAACCCAAGCCCAATCGATGTGATCTGCCAGCACGAGACCAGACCAAAGTAGCTGATCGTCCAGTTTCAAAATAAGACTTTTGTAAACGGTCACGCAATGAATCGGGCCGCATTCCACAAGCAGTAAGCATTTATTTTGAAATCTGTCAACCGGAAATTGTGTTCCAGAAACATGGCGGACCCTGTCAACTACAACTCCGGCTGTTGGAAGGTCCCGGAGGTTTATAAACATCATGAGCAGAAAAAAGTTTGCATTTCTCGACCAAAATACAGGGAAGGGAGAAAAGCTAAAGCGGTCAAGGTACGAAGCTCTTCATATTAGTTTAGAAAACGAAGTCGAAGTTAGCTTCGTTGTAATTTCCTTACCAGTGGTTGGCATTACAATGTAAGTGTCTCTTTATTTTTGTCTGTGTTGTCAGGTGTACACTATAAACTTAGAGTCCCGTTACCTGATGGTTCAGGGAGTCCCAGCCATCGGTGTGATGGCGGAGCTGATCCAGCTGTGTGCTCTGTACGGCACCGTGGAGGAGTACACACCTCTGGACGAGTATCCTGCCGAGGAGTTTACAGAGGTCTACCTCGTCAAGTTTCAGAAACTCACAAGTGCCAGGTACACAGGCTGTGTGACTTAATTCACCCAAAACACATCACTGGTGAAACTGAGACATATTACTCATACTGTACTGAACCGTGTTGGTTAAACTTTTCTGTTTCAGAGCAGCGAAACGTAACATGGATGAGAAAAGTTTCTACGGTGGCGTGCTGCATGTTTGTTATGTCCCAGAATATGAGACTGTGGAAGACACCAGGTTCAAAATACAAGATCGGAGGAATTATGTAAAGCGAGTGGCTTTAAATAGAGGTACAATTCAACATTAAGTGCATTTATTATTAAATAGAAACAAAACTTTTTGCTGTTGCCATTTTTACAGACATATTGAGAACCAGCAGAATGAAGCTCCTGTTAGAACAACCATTCATCAGTTAGACCTCAGTTATCATCATTTAGATCGACTAGCACTATGTAATATAAGAGATTATTTACTAGATGAGTTTTTGCTGCCTTTAAAATCTGTTTGTTTTGACATAATTTTGTTAAGCTGTTGATACTGTCTCTCTTTTTTTTTGTCATCTTGAAGCCAAAGAGAAAAAAGAAAAAGAAGCAGCAAATGAGTTTTCATCAGAAACATCCTCCACATCAGACTCCGTTGTTACCAGACATGAGCAAACCTCTGACAAAATAACTACAGAGGACACTTCAAATGAGAGCAACTATCCAGTCTTTCCTCTACTGCCATTACCTCCCCAAGAACATTATTCTTTCAGCCATGAAAATCTGCATACGGGACCAACAGAGGACAAAATGGGGACTTTGCATAATGCTGTTACTAACATGAAACCAGTAGAGACTTTAAGCACCAACCCGTCCTCCTCCAGCAGAGGCCAAGGTACAAAACACAGACCAAACACAAATCAAGCTTCTGAGCTGAGCTTTCTGCCGAGGACCACACATTTGGAGAGAAGGAAACGCAGAATGGAAGAGGCTGCAGAGCACTCTGCAAAAGTTTCTGGAGAAAATGAACCTTTAATTGGACCAAAACTACCAGAATCACTTAGACTGGACATGGAGGATGACTCACTGAACACAACTGTCAGCCTGATCAGGAACACACTGAAGCAGGTAGTCGCTTATTTATAACATTCTTAAGTTATTGTTTTTAATATCGTGCTGTATGGCAAAATGTTTAACTTTGTCAACTTTCTCAGGTGGAGTCAGCTTCAGATCTCAAACCTGTAAAGAAGAAGATCAAACCACGTCGTCGAATATGATCCAGGCGAATGTGTTGATGACTGACTTGAGGAAAATATTTATTTTATTTATTGTGCCAAAATATAAACCAAGACTAATGTTCTTTTAAAAACTGGGAGGCTAAGAATCCACAAGAACATGTTCACATCATTGTTCTGGTTGCTCCTGAAACACCTGCTGCTCGAACTTCTCGATACTCTGGAAGATATGAAAACAGCCTGTAAGACCGAGTGTTTCTGACTTGGAAATTAAAAATAAAAGCACTCTTTAATTTGTAATTACCAAAGCATCAGGAAGGCAGGTTCCAAAGGCCTCCATCAGCAAGTCCTCCTTTCTTACTGCATCTTCAAATTCCTCTACAGATACCAGGCCGTCATGATCAGTCTCCTGCGTTGAGCAAGGATGCAACAAGTAAGTTATTTAGCTTTTTTTATGATAAAGCTGAAATCCTGCAGATCTCTTACCATCCTCCTAATTGCGATTTCCACCAGGTCTTTGACTCCTTCATCGGGGTCGTCCTCTGTGGGCAGTCGCAAGAGGCAGTTCTTCAGCATGTGAAATATCTCTTCTCTGGAGATGGACTGGTCACCGTTCAAGTCATACACACAAAAACAGTCTGAAATGATGCAAAAATAGAAGCGATTAAAGTCTGTCACTTTGGATTTGTTTTTGTAGGTGTGTGTGTGTTACAGAGACAAAGAGCTTGAAAAGAGAAAGAGAACTTGCGCTTAATTTTTTCATCGAAAGTCCCCCGAAGAAAGACAGACAGTCCGTCGATCCACTCCTTCAAACTGATGAATCCATCACTGTCTTTGTCAAAAGCCCTGAAAACTGAGAGTAGATTAATCATTCTTAATATTTTATCTGAAAACGTGACTGTGTAAAGTACAATTATTATGTCCATAGTCAAAAGGCAAATTATAGGCCAATTAAGCCTGTAAATAATAAATTACACAAGCAGTTAAAACTTTTAATCGTCACAAAAATCTGCTCGTTTTAATGCTGATGTTCTTTAAACTTGTCAAAGAAGTTTAATATAAATATACTGGAACATGTTTAATATTGTGTCACCTGTTGTACATTTTAATCTGACTAAATGTGAGTTTTTTTAAGAGTTTTGTTGACTTTGTCCTAACATCAAAAGTTTATGCTCAATCATCCAGGTACAAAATCCAATAATGGTCAATCAGGTCATCTAGACAAGTTTATTGTGGAGAGACGTTTCACCCTCTATCCTGAGGGCTTCGTCAGTCTGAAGAGTCCCAAGTAAGCTGTTTCCCCCACTAAGCAGTACACTCCTTTAGAAAACCAGCCAGTTTGCTGGTGATAAGGTGGTTTCTGGGGGCTGTCTACTCCCAGACAGGCAGCCACAGCCAAAGTGGTTCAAGACATCAAAGTTCATGCTCAATCACCCAGGTACCAAATCCAATAATTGTCATCTGGACAGTTTTTTTTTTTTGTGTGTGTGTGTGTGTGTGTGTGTGTGTGTGTGTGTGTGTGTGTGTGTGTGTGTGTGTGTGTGTG
>JARVGQ010000737.1:12685746-12700050 GCA_031762355.1 Hypsolebias martinsi | reverse complement strand
AAAATTAATGTTACCACTGCAGCACACACTGGATATCCTTATATATAAGGCTGATTTCAAAATTCAATTCAATTCAGCTCATTTAAATAGCGCCAAGTCACAAACTCCTGCATGAACTTCAAATACGGGGTCTGTTACATTGTCGCTGTTGTCTGTGATGTAAGACTATTGCGAGGGAACGCAAAAACTATTGCGAGGGAATGCAAAAGGTTTTGTGTGGGAACGCAAAACTATTGCGAGGGAACGCAAAAGAAAAATAATTCCCCCTGTCCCCTCTCGGGGGCTTCATACCGTAGTAGCCTACCGTTGTTATGTAGCTTTGAAAAATAAGAAAAGCTGATACATTAATTCAAAAGCAAACTTAAATTTGAAGTACGTATACAGTATTTAATAACAAAAAAATGTTTTATAAAAGTTACTTTTTTTTTTTTTTTTTACTTATTTGTTACAGATATTTTTTGAAAAAGATTGAGCTCCAAGACTTGAGGTCTTGATTTGGTCTCGCCCTCCCTCGTTCTTGGTCTCGACTTGGTCTAGGACCCCAAAAGTCTTGGTCTTGTCTCGGTCTTGGTACACTCTGGTCTTGGTCTTGACTTGGTCTCGGATTAGGCAGTCTTGACAACAAAACTATCTTGAAGGTCTCCTTCTTCATCTTGATGGACTCCATCACAGCTGGTGTCCACCAGCAGGTCATTTGATTGTCACCAGTTACCAGTTTTAATTAAAACATAATAAACAACAATAATAACAAAATAAACCATAAAAAACACATTCCATGTCAGACCATCATGTAACACAATTAATCTAAAAATAATTTGAAGGTTTCCGAGTGAGCTTCTCTAAAGTATAAAAATAAATAAATAGAAACATGTAGTCAGACATGTGTGCCAAATCATGTAGTGCCTAATCAAGTTGTGCTCTGAGATGCATCTGGAGACTGGCGGACACAACACTGATTAAAAATGCTAATTATATAAAGACAAAAATTCAAGAGACACAACTACTATGAAAAGCTTATTTTATTACAGTTTATTATTTTCAAGGGAGTTGCTTTTTGTGTAACAAAATGTTGACTATCGCTCAAAGTTCAAATGCCATAGAAAGTACAAAGCAAGTAAATGAGTTGAAAATGAAACACAATGTTCAAATGGCAATTGGACAACCTAGATGCAGGAACCTGTATCACATTAGAATGGTTTGTGTTTACTTTATGTCATCATGAGTCCCAAGTGGCTGTGGTCAGTGGTGGGGCTATGCAGTACTTCTGGTGAATGAACTTGAATGCTGCCCATTTTTTCATGTTATTTTTGAATAAAGAGTAAGTGAAGCAAACAGATAGGGATTACAATAGTTTGCACAAAAAAAGGATGGAATAAGATGCTTTAAATGGCTTTTGTTTCTAAATCTATGGGATTCAAAGGAACACAAGGAAAACTTTTGTTTAGGTAAATTTCTTCAATAAATATACTGTATATACTTTTGTTTTATTTGAACGTGTGCTTTTATTTTAAAATATTATTAACGTTAGATTCATAAATCCTACTAGCAATTGAAAACTACTAGCAAAACTACTAGTAATTACAGTAACTACTAGCAATAAAAAAGTAGAAAACAAATTAGTGAGCCCAATACCAAAACTTTCTAGAAGTATAAAATCCCAATATATATACATATAAATATGTACAAAACAAACAACCCATCAACGCCGATATAAATGCATTAGTGTCATCTCTTTCATCAAAACTAAAGTACATAAGAGATTTTTTATTTACTTTTATTGTATTTTTTTTTTTTACAAGATAAACTCAAATAGTTGTCAGTCACACCTCAACCAATAAGAAGATCAGAAATGCAAAGGGTTGTATTCAGAATAGAATTGTTTGTAAAAGAAGCAACGAAGACAAGTGGGATGGAGGCAAAACACTGCAATAACAGTCATTTTCTCTTATTTTAGATTTAGACAAAACAAAATATCAATGGACATAAAAAAATTAATGAAGGAACAAGGCAGAACCCAGAAACTATGAAATAAACACGATTATGATATGTGTTGTTTTGTAAAACTGCTTAAAAAGAATAAAATGTAATGTGAAAAGGGTCTTGAAACAAATTTTTGACCGCAAAATGACAATGAATTAGCATTCAAGGAATTTGACAATTATGAAAAAAAAAAGTTGTTTGTATGTTTTTGCAGGCCTCAGTTCCAGCAAGACCCCTTTACTCCGATCTTTAGTAGAAAACTGTTGACAAATCAGTTTGTCTTCTCAACAAGAAAGGTAGCTTCTGTTTATTAATCTCAGGATCGATTAAAGAGCCAGAGATCCTGGTGTCTCCATAAACTTTTTTTTTTGCTGTGGACCCAAACCCTTGACCTCCTTCTCCCATGAAGCCCTCTACCAGGGTCCTTTGATAGGTGGGCCTTTAGGACTGTATTCTACTTGGTGGCTCATACAGTCTGAAGGATTACACCGACCATTTACTCCTTTTGTTCCAGGTGGTCCAGGTGAGCCTGGAATTCCAGGAACACCCTGCTGACCAACAGGGCCAGGGGGTCCCGTTTTGCCATAGCCTGGGGGGCCTGGGACACCTGGGGGACAAAAAGAAGATACAGCCTCTATTTTCAGTTAATTAAAAAAAAAAAAAGTTAAAATATAAAAAAAAAAAAAAAAAAAAAAAAAAAAAAACATATATTATGTTAACTTGATATAAATTAAGCTTGTATTCTAAAAAAAGAAGAAACGTCTACAAAATGTAAAAAAGTGAAAACCAGTGGATACTTTCTGTAAACACAATTTCACTACAACTGTTATCAAGGAAACAGTAACACCGGTTTAAAAAAAAAAAAAAAAACTACTTTTTTATGAAAACAGTTTCTTTTTTTTTTTTTAATAAAGTCTAGTTAAATGTCTCGTGTAAATTTAGTGCACCTCCTAGTTTTTATTTATTAATTAATTAATTAATTAATTAATTAATTAATTAATGTATTTATTTATTTATTTATTTATTTATTTATTTATTTATTTATTTATTTATTCATTCATTCATTCATTCCTTTTTTAATTTGGCCAGTACTTTCTGAAGTCTGTGATGAAGAGGGAATCTTGGATAAGCTGATTTGGCTTGAATATATTAAACTGACAATTGTAATAAGGATAATGATAATGATGAAACTACTTTCATCAAACTGGCAATTAACAAATAAATTTAAACATTTTAAAATGATTTGCAAAAAAATATTCGAATTATGCGAGTGCTGATCTATATTAGGTGTTACTTATCATTATGCTGAACACACTTTGAAAATGAATGATTGCTGAACATACATATGTCCTGACTAACACGTGAAAAGAGAAATGATTAAACAACTAGCATCTTCGAGGGACTGCACATTCTACATTATTGGCAATTGCACAGAATATTGTAAAATTTTGCCATTTTTGTTGGTGCTCAGATGACTATAGTTGTTGGAAATGACACTTCATTATTACCACAACTAAACTTAACTCAAAATTAAAAATAAAAAAGCTGACTGAGTTAAAGTCATACGATTATTTGCTAAGTTAAAATTGGCTGTTGTAGACATCATGAACTGAATTTACTTTAATTGCAATAATCCAATGGCTACTTTCTTAGCATTTCACTATTATTGAAGTGATATTTGATGACAAAAAATAAAATGGTTTATGGTATGTTTTGCAACTATCATCAACAAATGAAAACATTCTTACTAACATTGGCATCAACATTATCATTTGCCTTTTTTAATAATTAATGTTTGGACTTGCAATGTTGACTTTAAGAAAAAAAATAAGTGGAAAAACTTAGCAAAAATAGTTAAAAGCTAGCTAAGCTTTAAACAGTACTTTTCTCTACAAGTCACTTGAACCTTAATTTTATGCCATTTCTGGTTAAAATGGTTCATAAGCCAATGTGATACATCACCTGCTGGTCCTGGAGGTCCTATATCTCCCATCTCTCCAACGCCTTTGTCACCCTTTACTCCAGCTGGTCCTTGTGGTCCTATAAAAGGGAAGTTACACTTTCTGACACATGACAGCTAAACCCTGCACAGTGATTAAACTGAGACACTAAATAAAAAAAATAAATAATCACCTGGAAGTCCTGGCCCTCCTGGCCGCCCTTGCCTGCCAATCTGCCCTGGATGTCCAGGAGCACCTGGAGGTCCAGGGTTACCAGGGGATCCATCTTTTCCTGGGGGTCCTGGTCGACCAGGTGATGCCACCATCTCTACTGGCATTTGCATGCGAGACATGTAATAGGCCATTCTTTCTGGAAAAATACAACAATAATAAAAAACAATCATTTCACAGAAGCAAAAACAGTAGTATTTTAGAGGACAGCTGAATAGTTATTTAAATAAGATGTATTTCAAGAAAAAAAAAAGTTTTATGGTGTAGAAAATAGTGCATTATGTGCAGTAAACAGCCACTCAATCATGTGTAATTGCCCCCACCATCAAATATCTTGATGACCTGTTGACGAATGAAGCTCTTGATTTCATCGTAATTGACGACAGCCTATGAAAAAAGAGGAAGTGATAAAGAGAAAAAAAACAAATGCACAAACATTAATCAGGCAGATAATTAGAATATTCATTATATATAAGAACAGATGGAAATGGTGAGTGCCTGTGGTCACTGTACTCTTTGCACCACAAAGATGAATACAAAATGATGTGGAACTGATTAAAAATCAAACTCATAAACCACAGACTACAATGCCATGAGACAAATAAAAAGGTTTATCTCACATCATTTCCTGGTAACCCTGGGGATCCTGGAAGCCCGGGTGGGCCTTCAGAGCCTGGGCTTCCTCTTTCCCCTCTGGGTCCGCTAGGTCCCATCATGGGTTGTGCATCCTTGGAAGTATACCCTCCGCCACCTGGGGGACCTGGTCTGCCTCTCTCACCTGGAGGACCCCTTTGGCCAGGGGACCCTTGCTCACCCTGAAATAAAGTACACATAAGTCAGAATGATGCATGTGAAACATCAGTCATTTTAGTGGTTAATATATAAGCTTTCACAAATGTTTATTTTTCTTTTAATAATGCAAACCATATGTACTGTATGCCCATATGCTAATGCGGTATTAGCATTGAAAGAAACATCTTGCTTTCACTCTTTGAACTAAACTTAGCACTAGAGCTTTTTGTTCCTGTTTTTACCCGACACTGCATATGATAAAACATTCTTGTTTTGACTATATTATTTATATATTTTGTAAAATGCACTTATTTTTCTAAAGAGGCAAGCCTTTTAAAGATAGCTACTGTCAGTGTCTCCATCAGTCCCCACACAGCAGCGCTCACCATTCAGGCTGTGCAAACACCCTCAAAGACAGCACCGCTACATTAGCGACAGTGATTTATCGAGGACAAAGCAGCCTATAATGGACGTCTAATGTTTACACGTCACAGGCAGACAAGCACTTCCTGAAATAGAGAGTAGTGAGAAGAATAGAGGATTCCGTTCTTGTCTTTATACCCTGTTGTGTGCGGCTAAAACCCTGACAATGCTGTCCTGTCAGCGTGACAAATAGCCTCATCTAGCATCTCCCCCTCATGCTTAATAGCATTATCCCAGCGGCAGAAGAATAACTCCATCGCTTTGCCCACCTACTGTAAGCTGCTGTCTGCAGAGAGGTCCACAAGACTCTATAACTACAGTGGGATGGATAGCAGGCAGATGGCTGCCAGTTCCGAGAGGAGTAAAGTAAGGCAAGGAGGAAGGAGGGGTTCCATTGGGGGGTCAGAGGGTTAGTGAACTGATGACTCTGTTAAGTGTGGGTGCTGAGCAGACAGAAATAAGGCAGGACGGGTGTGTTCAGCATCATGACTTGCCAACATAAGTCTCTTGGGGATGTGGGGTAAACAAAAAACAGGCAAGTCTTGCTGTTTTCAGATAGTCAGTGGATGTAATGGATGGTTGACGCTCGGCTTGATAATACATTCACACAATACCTCACCTCGCTGAGTCGGCGCTTACCTTTTGACCTGGCTGTCCATTGTCCCCCGGTAGGCCTTGCGCTCCCTGCCAAAAAAATAAATAAAAAAATAGACAGCCATTAAGGAGTGAAAAATATACATAGCACAATGCCAAAGCTGTCAGTGTTGCACTTTAAAGGTGATACAAACCAAACATTACTTACATCTTTACCAGCAGCACCATCACTGCCAGGCTCGCCCTAAACATCAAATGCAGAAAAAAAAAAAAAAAGACAAAGTGAATGTAGACATTTTAGAAGATTTATTTTTTTTCTTAAACTTTTAGGTCTGAGTGACTTTACACAAGCGAAGAAATACTGACCAAAGGTCCTGGATGTCCAGGTTGTCCCGGAGGTCCACCCATCCCTGGGAGACCTCTTTCACCAGCTTGGCCCTTATCTCCTTTTATACCCTAAAGCAATATGTGAAAAATGATTGAGAATAGTTTCTGTTGTTTCAGGTTTTGGTAGCAGATAAGATTTTCAAATTTTCTGGTTCCAACCAATCAGACCCATACGTCCCGATACATCAGTTGTACACCTTTGCAACAGCACAAACAAGTAAAATGTATCAGGTTTTAAATTACATTTTGAAGGCCTTTTCAGGTCTTGGTATTTTAATATACCTTTTATTGTATTTATTTATTTCAATGTATGTAAACCCTGATTATTGTGTTAACTATGACTTATAGTGATATTGGTAGTCATTTCAGGCTTTCACCATTGGGTTTTCCAGATGTACAGGTATTTCTTTCATTTTAGAGCACTGGCAGCCCACTGGTGAGCTCAGTTCGGCCCACCCATGGGCTAATTTTCAAATAAAACTAGATTTTAAACTGTAAAATAAGCTTAATTAATGACAATAACCGCTTCATTTCTGCCCCCTGTGCTCTTGGCTTTCAGTAACTGAAACCCCCTTAGCAATTTAGTTAAAAAGCTCTGTTTTAGAGCATTAACTCATTTCCTGCTTGGAATAATATAAAAAAAAAAAAAAAAGTTAATTTATTGTATTCATCAATATGTGCTTGCTATTGTATGAAGATGGAGAGATGTTGGATATGTTCTTACTTACCATTCCTGATGGACCAGGAGGCCCCGGAGGTCCTGCTGGGCCAGTGGGACCCTGATTGAAAAGTAAAACAAGTTTAAAATCCTGACAAATCCTAAAACAAACATTCAAAATGCTAAGAAAGGAGAGCAGTTACAATGTGTCCCGCAGGCCCTGGTCGCCCCTGCACGCCTGGAGAACCAGGATCACCCTGAAGAGATTACAGATTAAATTTTAGGTGGAACACTGGCCATAAGACTGAGGACTATTTGAAATGGTACATATTACAAATTTGTTCTAATAAAACAGAAATACTAACCTCATGACCAGGTCTGCCAGATGGTCCTGGTGGACCTGATGGTCCAGGTTCTCCCTAGAAGGACAGGCCATTGTCAAACCCACAAGAAGCACTTAAACATTCTATTCTCAATAGATAAGTATGTGGTAGAAGCCAAGCAACATTGTCTGATAAAACAATGGGGCATTGAGAACAAAAAAAGATGCTGAAACTGGAACTATACACTCTTATTTTAAAACAAAATGTTATTGGCTAACCTTCTGTCCTGGAAAGCCAACATGCCCTGTTTTTCCTTTGAATCCCTGAAGAGAAACATTAAAAAGAATACAATTGGTACAGTATGTGACATATGCCAGTATGTGATATATGCCAGTATGTGAAACGGACAGTTAGGGAGATCTAAGGAAACAACACCAAGCTTTGAACTTTGGAAGGACTTTGCATCACAGATGACACATTCAGCATTAACAAAGTGCAGATATGCGGGATATCTTAATACAGTGCTGTAATATGTGAGGTGAGTAAAATACCACAAGTCACACTCAACTAATTAGCTTTCGGTGCTGCTTGGTGAAACCTTCCAAGGGTTAATAACTCAGATCATTACATCTGTATGCAACGTTTCTGAGTGTGCATATTTTCAAAACCAAAATAAGATCAAGGGCACAAATCCACCTTCCCATTATTTTACATTTTAAAAAGGTTTGATCATGCCGGCTGATTTGTACACCATTGAGCTGATGGTGAAACAGAATATGAACCGTTCAATTGTAATTTTAAGACAACATTTAAAAATCTTGCTGAGCAGACCATATGCATTAAAATAAGCTCTTGTTTTAGGGTCGCCACACAACTATGTCAGATCTAATGTGGCTAAATAGAAGGTAACTGGACTTGTCTTGGTTTTTTAGGTTTAATTTCTCATCTAAATGTCTCCTTCAGTTCTCAGCTTTTTGAAAGAAAGGTGAAACAATGAGAAACAAAAGAAGCAGTCTGGTTACCTTCTACAGCATTAAACCATTTAGGCTAGTGAAGCCTGACAATCTACTCCAATATTGTCAGATTATATATAAGATTCACTAATTAGATCCACAAATTAGTAAGGCAGAGTACATGTGTGTGAATGAGAGGGAGGCCGGTGGAACTGAGAGGCTACAAGGAGCAGAGGTCACAAAGGTGCAGGACTTTAAGTTATTGGGGTCCACTGTCCAGGACAATGGTGAGTGTGGTAAAGAAGAGTCCAGGCAGGATGGAGTGGATGGAGAAAAGTTTCAGGAGTGATTTGTGACAAAAGAGTGTCAGCAAAGGTCAAAGGAAAAGTTTACAGGTCAGTGGTGATTCCAGCTGTGTTGTATGGTCTGGAGACAGTGGCATTGATAAAAAGACAGGAGAAAGAACTGGAAGTGGCAGAAATGAATATGTTGAGGTTCTTCTTAGGAGCGACAAGGATGGATAATATTAGGAATGAGATCATCAGAGGTACAGTACAGGTTGAACAACTGGGAGATGGTTTGGACATGTACAGAGGAGGGAGCATGGGTATATTGGTAGAAGGATGTTAAAAATGCAGATGCCAAGAAAGAGACAAAGAGGAAGGCCAAAGAGGAGTTATATGGATGCAGTTAGAGAGGACATGGAGGTGGAGTGAGGACAGAGTGCGATGGAAGAGGATGACTCACTGTGGTAAGCCCTGAAGATGGAAAAGTCTAAAGAAGAGGAGGGATTAGCCTAACATGCAAGTTTTCTGGTGTGTGGGAAGAAACCGGAGTACCCGGAGAAAGCCCACACATGCACGGAGAACATGCAAACTCCACAAAGCCAAGATTTTATACAGTGACTTTCTCGCTGAGAGGCAACAGCTCTACCAACTGAGCCACAATGTTGCCCTGTCCAAAACTAGAATATGGTTTTCTTTCTATCTTTCTCTATTCTATCTCTATTTTCTTTTCTATCAAATACCTGTACTGTATTACAAAGGATTTCATCTGCATCAACACAGTTTTGAGCTTCAATGTTCACACAGAGAACAGCAAGAACCTTGATTCAAAAAGAGAACCAGCTACTATTTTTTACAATTATTTTATTTCATACAACACCCATTCAAATGAATGGCTACACCTGACAAATTTTTCTGAAGCAACTAATATTTTAGTTGAACAATGTTCTTGGAACCATTTTTATTCACAGCTGGCATTTTTATACAAATTTATTCAAATAATACACTATTCATTTTAATTTTATGTGATGTAATCTTTGATGTACCATCAATGGCTTTGTGTTTTGATATGTACCCGGTAATTTTCCTGTATAACACTTTTAAGCACATTTTGCCAGAGCAAGTTTTATGCAAATACACTGACGGAGCACGCTGCAGTGGATGAATGAATCTTTTAAAATGTCATCTTTGTTCTTATTTATTGTTTTTTTGTGTTACCCATGCTGCTTGCTTTTCATGTCCCAGTGGTTTAGCAGTCACACATAAATTGTGTTTCTCAGTGTAAAGCTTATTGTGTATCAGTATGTGTTGTTTAGATTCAATTGCCACTTTGAGGATTTCTGCAGTGATTAATGGGAGATGGACACAAAATCACAGCTGGGCCCAAAACACATTTGGGTCTAAAATAAACTGTGTGGTAATAACCTGTCCAGCAGCATCACTGTCTGGCAAACTAAGGGACAAACAGCATTAGATATATCCAGGGCTTAATTTGAGCTGAATCTTGCCGGAACACGATACGGGAACCCTCTGATTTTGAAAAGGTGTGTTCTGGTAACAATTTACTTGGATCTGGTAACTCTCAGGCTTAGTAATAATAAAGTTATGAACAAATATGACTGCCTTGAATGGAAAAAAATCTATATTGGATATGTAATCTGAAAATATTTACATAAACACTCATTTTAAACATAACAGCCACTTACAGGCTTACTAATATCATATAAGAGCTGCCCCTTCAAGTAAGCATTTCCGCTTCTAACCTTAAAAAAATATCTATCTATTCCAAAGTAATCGGTAAATTAATTAAAAACACAAAAATATAATTAAAAAGCGGAACTAAACAGAAAATCAGTGACAGTCCAATTTACTTTCATAATAAAAAAATTCTCAGTGTACAACTTAACCTAGAATTGAAGTACATGAAGGCAGTGCCCATGGAGAAAGGAGATAGTACTGGAGCAGGTGTGAGTGGTGTGGGTGAGTGCTGAGCTAACCAGGTTGTTGTACCCGGGCAGGAGCCCACAGCCAACCACCATGAACTGAAAGACCTGGAGGTTTCACATGTGTAGGAGGACCACAACGAGGAGGATTGTGAATTCAGAGGAGAAGAGTTACACTCAGAACTGTCAAGTGAGGGGAGAGGGATAGGATGCATGACAGAAGCGGAGTATGCTTTAATCACACAAGGAGAGTGCTGTTTGTCAGGCTACTTTTTGTTGCTTTCTAAAATAAGTTATTTAATCAGGTGTTTAAAAAAATGTAGGTAAACATAGATGTTTAACAACTTATAATGTTTAACAACCTGTTGAAATACACCAGAATGCAGGAAATGACATCTATTTATTCAACTTTATTCAACCCCCTCCCCCAACTCCCTCATTATTTGCGTTCCAGCATCGTTTGGTTTACAAATTAAGCAATGGATATATCACCTTCTCAAACAGAAGATTTCACAGACAGAAGTGTCCAGAGGACAAAAGGCTTTCAGTCTGTCGCAAAAAACTCACACTTTGATTGCAATTTGGCAAAGGGCTTTGCTTTTTACCTAAATATTGCATTAATGACCTCACCACTGCAGCTCATGTACAAAGTAATACCCCAAGTAGCTTTGCATATACATTTTAATTTTCTGGTTTGAACAGTGAGCTGTCTGTGAAACAACGCTGCTCCATATGTTTGCAGTTGACACTCCCATTGTGAAACCTACTTTAAAAGCCATTACAGAAACACCCGTCATCCATTCTAGTAACTAATGGACCCTGAACTTGGTGAATTTTAGGAAATGTTTTGCCTGTTTTTTTAACCTTTACTCAACTGGTGTATTCAGTACTTGAAATATATCATGTCAACTGACAAATGAACAATAATCAGTTATTTATATGAAGAGCCACACATTTCCCTGTATGTTCATTATGCTCTTTAACTGTGAATTCAAGGACACCAGAAGTTTTCTTTGTTTGCTTTGCTGCAGTAATGGACAGCAGGAAAGACCAGCTGAGAGGTCAGGGATTTGGATCTCTGTGAGGCAAAATGCTGATAAATTCCATACCAGCTGCATGATTAGGTAAAAAGATTTGTTGCAGCTGCTCTTGCTCCATTCTGCCTCTGACCCATTCCATCTACTATTTGGTTTTCCTCATCTCACAGGCCACCTGTTCTGATCTCACACCAGCAACAGATGGAATAAAAAAAAAAAATATTAGCAACAACAACAACAAAAGGAATAAGACCTGCATTTCTTTCAGATAACATGTTGAAGTTAATGCACATCTCTACTGAGTAAAAACTTGGTCAGAGATTTATTACTTTATAAATGTGACTGTCCCTATGAATGTCTTTCTCAGGTGTGTGCTCAGATGTAAAAAAATGTTTCTGTGAATGTTTCTTTGAAGTTTCAAGAATAAAACAAAATCAAATGTATTTAGAAATAAGTCAATGTCAATGTAGATGGTGGCCATTTTGGATTTTGTTGTAACAATCCACTTTTACACCAGCCACGTATGAAAATGGGAAGTTGGCAAGTTCCTTATTTTTCAAGTTATACAGCTCATACAAATTGTGTGGCTCATCCATCAATCAGCCAGTTGTGTGTCAAGTCCAATCTGCCTTTGAAAAAACGTGATTGAGCGAGTCTGCAAAAAACAAACTGCAAAGTTTAGCAAGGGACTACTGTATACATATTGTGGCAGCCATCTTGGATTTTGACATGCCAAACCCATTTTCAAAAGGAAACTTTCTTATGCCTAAATGCAGTCTTAAACCAAAACAGAAGTTGGGACCTCACTTATTTTCTAGTTATCATGATCACAACATGCACAGACAGACAGATGAACAGATATTTATTTTCTTTTTCTTTTTTTTTTATTTTTATTTTGCTCCCCCAACTTCCCTCCATGATGGGGGGCAAAAAATGTCCACATTAGAAATCATGAATTTCATAATCATAAAGTGCTTATTATGTTGAATGAATGTTCAAAAGGCCACCAAGCAATAACAGGCTGTTGATGTTTGTGGGATGTCACAGGAGTAAAACGCACCTTTATACACAGCAGTAACAGAAGCTGGATCGGTGATGCTTACTGAGCATGTTCTGAACTTTTGGCACAGACAAAGAACAGCCATGGCTGTTAGTTCTGCTTATTACTGAGGTGAGTACCTAACAGCCCCTGCTTCATGGGTTATTGGCACCCTGAAAGACAACAGAGCAAAAAGAACTGCCAGTGAGATTAGACAGAGGGAAAAGCAATGACTCGAGACGTTGATTTGACATCTCAGAAAACTAAAGGTGAAAAAAAAAAGCCTGACAGTGCCTGTTTGAGGCTACACAGAAACTGAGACGAATACAAATATAACTCTAGTCATGACAGTTGTCTGTTTATGCAAACATCTTATGAAATCTAACAAACCTCCAGGATATTTGCAATTTTCTGGCCCTCTATAAAAAAACATATTAGCAATTAAATATCAAAATTGTAATCTTAGAGAGGTTTATAAAACCAAATTGCATTTCAGACTCATTAGACAGCTCACACAGTTGCTCATATTGTTTTATCTGTGTCTGAGTATGTGTATTGGTTGAACAGATTTCAATAAAACTTTCAGAAAATAATATATAACTTATTTATTCTTGGAGTCAACCCAAATCAAGATGACTGCCATAACAAACAGGATACTGAGCTAAAATTTGGTGTGCTAGTAGCTGAGATTGATCAACTTATACTTAACTGATGGATAAAATATGTGCTTAGTACTTGGAAAAAAAAAAAAACCTGTTGAAATCTGTTACTTCGTTAGTAAAATATCTCGATCCACCAGATAGATTTGAATTAAACTTTCAGAAAGTAATCCCTGATTGACTTCTAAAAATGACAGCTGAGGCCTCATGAGTCATTTTGACGCAAGAACAGCAGGAGGGTTGAGTTTGGTGTCAACTCAATTCAAGATGGCTATCAAAACCAAACGGTAATACTTTATTTGTGCTAGAGCTAATAAACATTAAACAATGGCTAAAATTGTTTCAGTTTCACAGCTGTTAAACTAATATTTGGTGCAGGTTGTTTCCAAAATATATTTCAACTACCATAAAATCTGATGTTTTTTTTACTAGAACTTTAGCAAAAACTGTTACAGTGAACATCATTTGTTTGTTAGCAAAGTCACTTGTGAATCATTGGACAGATCTTGATTAACCTCTAAAAAAAGAAAAAAAAAGAAGACAGTGGTGAAGTGGTTAGAGCTGTCACCTTTTAGAAAGAACTTCCCTGCCTTTCATTGTGGAGTTTACATGTTCTCCTCATGTGCACGTGAATTTACTCTGGAGTTTTCAAAATTGAAACACAGCTAAGCAACCATAGCCAATAAAAAAAGAAATGACAAAGTTTATGTGGTGGTAGAAGACTCCTCCTGAGCACATATATTTAGCTCTAAGAGTTCTAGCAACATTGCATGAGATTATACACAACATCCGTTACAAAACATGAATAATCGAAAATCCAGCAAAGTTCAGTCAGGTCATTTGGATGGTTTCTTGTTTTTTTGTTGAGACATTTTGTCCTTCATCCAAAGGACTTCATCAATTCGAGGAGTACACAAACAGTCTGAGTCCCACATGCAGCCTACTCCCAAAGTGGAAAAAAACAGTTTGCTGGTGAGAAAATAACTTACGGGACCCGCTTTCTCCCCCGTCGACTTCTTTGAGGCAGCCACAGCCAAAGTGGTTCAAAACATCAAAGTTCA
>JARVGQ010000737.1:11884512-11897134 GCA_031762355.1 Hypsolebias martinsi | reverse complement strand
CTGTAAATAAACCTCACTATTTTTGATATCCTGTGTTTGTGTTCCTTCTCAGTCTTGTCTGAATCTGAGTACTATTTGACCAAAGAGTTACAACAAGGACAGCCAGCTTTTCAGGACAAGATTAAGCTGTACACCTCAAAGATAAGGACACTTAAGGACCAAAATCTTCATACTTTGGACAGAGAATGTTTAAGTGGTGTAAAAGAAGCCATTCAAATGAAAATCTCTCTCCCCAAAACAACTTCAAACAAAGGAAAATGTCTCATGGGGATCAATCCTTCCAAACAGCTGAACTCTGACTTTGGAATGCAGTCCTCGTCTTTACTCAACCTGGATTCAACCACTGCAGTTTAACAAAAAAATAAATAAAAATAAACACGTTTTTAGTCAGTTGTAGGGCTTTGATAACCTTGTGTGTTTTAAGCCTTTAGATGAGTATGGATGTTTCTATGAATATTTGGATTTGTGTATACATCTTATTTTTTTTATTATGATTCACTTTGTGATAATCTATGAACGATGCTGCTTAAACTTTAGATTTCAGCTTTGTAAAAACAATAAACCATAAAGTTTGACAGGCAGCCAACAATGCATGTGACCAAAGTATTTCTTTTTGTGAGCAAAGTTGGCTGACAATTACAGTCATGTTAAAGTTTAATTTAGTTTTAAACTCAAAATCAAACTGTTTAACTTTTTAATACCCAGAGTAGATAAACTGAAAGGCAAGATACTCAGAATGCTCAAGTAAAAGACAGGTGGTTTGTTTAAAGGAGTTTTCTGGGACACTGGGAGGATCTGTAGAAGACATGAGATGGTGATGTTAGGATTCAGGCTACCCAGATAGTACGAGACCCGGAACAACTCAAGACTCAGAGTTAGAAAAAAGTGAATTGTGTTTATTATATATAGTGATTAATATATACATAAACAGTTTGTCGTCTGGAGGACCTGAGGAGGAAGGACAAGGTCAGATGGATTCAGCAGGTGGAGAGGGCATTGGCAATAATTTGTTTGTTTGCTCTTCTTACAGTTTGGATGAAGCAGAGAGGCACTGTTATAATCCAGAATAGTTCCAAAGACAAGTTAATCCCGAAAACAGGACAAGGCAGGCACGTGGCTGAATGGCTAGGCATGAGAACGAGGCACAGGACCAAGAAAAACCAGGACAGGACCCAGGGCAACAGGAGGACTGTAGATACAAAAACACAATGTAAGTTTTTCATAGATATTCAGCAATACTAGCCAGAAGCATGAATACCAGAGAAGGATCAATGCTCCAGCGAAGAGTAGAACTTGACTGCAACCTTAAGGAACTCATCAGGCAGAGGACCGTCAGCTGGTGGTGATTGGCGGCCATCTTGGGGCTGCAGCAAGTGCTACTCTTACAGGTGAGTATTATCCTTAAGTGTAATTTTGTATTTGTTAACTGGTAGTTTTGTTTTACAGTGGTTTTGCTGTCTTGAGGCTTGGGGAGAAGGGCAAAGGATTCCAGGACATGTAGCGACAAAGGAGATGTCAACAAATAGCAGGATAGAGAGTGGCAGGATGGACACAATTGCTGGGATTTTTAAATGTGTTGTTTGATTATTGCAGACATGATAGTGAGAGCTTCCAGGGTGAGAGACCTCAAAGATTCTTGACTTCAGGTATGCACTCAAAGACACAAGGTAATCATAGCTTCATGGAAAGAGTATCATGGAGCCAGGACTACATACAAAACACAGGTTAGTAGCTTTCTCATGAAAGTTATTGCTAAGGCTGTAGCTCTGTACCAGTGGTAGCAAATGTTCCACAACAAAAAGATGATCCTCACAGCCTTAAATACCCACTGGCTCATAAACAGGATAGCTGTAGGTAATCAGTGCCAGTATGCCTCACTCAGGAAGCTGAATGAATGTGGTTAATGGAATCACTGGAATCCCCACAAAAAATGAGTTAAGCATATCAGTTTCCATTACCTATTATGGTGAATAAAAAGTAATGCTAATTTATTAAAAGTTTAAGACAAGTGGTATATGAACACATGTAGGCACCCAGGAACAGTGTAAGAATCCAAGGGTCAATAAAAACTGAACAGAAGGAGCTTGCTGTTCCAAAAGCAAGATACAAATGTGAAGGCAGGGACAGGAAACTTGAATTTGTGGTATGGTAAACCAGTAAACTTGATTTTGGGGGTTGAGGTTTTAACAAACCAGACTATGACTACCGGTACTCTTTTTTTCTTTCTCGTCTTTATTAGTTTAGGACAGTATAAGAACTTCTAGGTTTATAACTGACTTCCAAAATGTTGGTCTAAAATTCAGTTTTTCATTAAAGAAACTGAGATGATTGCACAAAGAAACTGGTTCATTCAGTCAGTGTTATGGGAACGTAAAAACAATAAGACAAGTGCAAAGAAAGAAAGACAACAGAAAATGGACAAAAATACTAATTCAACAAAACAACCCAAACCTAAAACGTGACAGTTTTAATAGAGGGTGTCACTTAGGATTTGAAATGACAAATCAAACCATAATTTATGCTGACAACTTAGTCAAAATGTGAAAAAGCTGTTTAGTTGCACGAATAATGACCTAACTGTGTCCTAAAACTTTAATTGTGCATCGCAGCTGGTGTGCCGCCGGTATCTTCTGTCTAAAGATAAGATCGATATTCTTGTGTTGCCAAATGAATTAATTCAATAACTGTTTTTTTTTTTTTTTTACCCACACAAATCCTATGGGTGATGATTTGCCTGACTGCACAAATCTTTGTTCCGCAAATAAATGGAGGCTTGAGGCTTTGATGGCAGTGCCAACATAGCGGGCATGCACAACACATGCACACGCATACACAATCAGACACAAGCATCAAATAGACAGTGGGCAATAATTACAAGCCTTTGCAACGGATGACTGATTTTAATATTTGATGAAGGTTGCAGTTTGTGCAAGGTCATATACACAAAAAAAACAACCTCAATACAGGACACAAAGTCAACACTATCGTAAACCACACATAGATGTTGTAAATTCCTAGTTATGATTAATTATTGACTATGTGGTTGGCATTCCACTGTTGATATGTAAACGCAGCAACTTTTAATTCATCAGTACACATATCAGTCAAACCATTGTACTTGGATTTAATGAGGTATACACTTTTTTTCTTTAAGAACTGTTGTGTCTACATGTCATGGAGCTGCCGCTGAAGTGATATCAAGATATTGTTTAGCCAATACTTTGTTTTAATATTTTGATCAAATGTTGGATGATAATGTGTTTTGCAATAGCAACTGTATACATAAAAAAAATTATTGACAACAGCCATAAAAAAAGCAATCTGTTGGCCTGCAGTAACATTTTACTGGCTGTGTATACAGTATTATTCATCAAAGGTTGCATTTCTTCAAATTCAAGCCTTTTTTTTTTTTTACTCAACTCAATACATTTTTTTCTACTTTGTCTTACGCTTTAAGTTTATGTATTATTCCTTTTCATTCAACCATTGTGCAATATATTTAAACTTTAACTATTTAATAAGAACTGAAACTCCTCACCCCATCAGACTAATATCAAGTTTTGGCACATGTTCAAAACAGTGAGAACAATCATCTACAATTTGCCAAATTTCCACTTAAGATGGTTGTTTAAATCAACGTGCCCATGCCCTTATTTACAAAGTATAACTTCAGAATAGTTTTTGTTATTTTTTAAGCTATTGCATGTCAAATAACTTGTTTGGTTCTGTGTGTCATGACCAAATGGCATAGCAAGATATATGTAATTTAAAGCATTGAACATCTACTTATTCTATTTCTTTAGTCACTTTATTTTCTGTGCAGGGTCACATGAAAGCTCTCCAGTAGATGTTGAATTAGAGGTGGGGTACAAATTGGACAAGCTACCAGTTCATTACAATAGCTTGACTTACAACAATGAAAACCATCATCACTGAGTTTACTGTCAAAGAATGAACCATCATTACTGTGTCTATCAAAAGATTAGGGAACTTTTTGTTTTTGTTTGTTTTGTGTGTAGAATAGTAAGCACCAAAAACCACAATAAATGAATACAGTACATGAGCAGATGTGTTCATAAGCTGCCATGCATGCCAATTGTGAAGACACAGCAGGCAATCATTGCTGGTCTGGTTGCACTATGAGAGTTTTACACTGATAAATCAAAATAAAGTCAATAGATGTTGCCAGGGATCTTTTCAGGCCCAGACATGTTGTACTTTATAGTTGGAATTTCTGTGTTTCCTGTTTAATCTAAATGACTTTAATTATAAGTACTGCAGGACTTTAAAAATAGACTAACAAATATGTTCTTTAATTAAAATTTACAAACACGAAAATCACATTTTTAAGCACAGAAATGTTTAGAATGACCAATTCCAGATTTGTAATACAGTTGTGATGTGCCATTGATAAGACATGACAAGTGTAGTTAACATTGATTTCTAACTATGTGTTTATTCCACTAAAAAACATGTTCCTGCTGGGAGTGCTACAACTAATTGCTGGTGCCAATTATTGTGTTTGCAGCAATATACAAAGTAATTAAGTGACCTGAATTTTGTATATATTTAGATGAGACATTTCATTTAACACCTTCTGATAACAATAGAAATGTTGACGTCACTGTGTTTGAGCTCCATCTGTTGTACCAAGATGATGTAATTTCTGTTGATAATTGACAGAATAGCGGTCGGACAGGTCGACCAATGTGGTGCCAGAATTATCTGCCTCCACTTTGTTATGCTCTGGGGAACCCTGACCAGATTGTGTCTTTAGAAACCTGCTGTTTGCTTGTGTAAATCTCCCTGCAGCAATGTCTGTATATGTGTTTGTGTGTGTGTGCTGGTGTTTCTGGCTGCATCGGGTCTCTATTACCCTCGGCATGAAAAGCAGTTAGGATTTTTACCTTTAATAGATGGGTGAGGTGGGAGACACACACCTCTCCGAGCCCCCTGCTCTTTTTCTTTCTGACTTTTATTCCCTCACCTGAGACCGACTTGGCAGCACAAAATCCCCACAGCAGATGGCAGCTGGAGAAAATGCTGCCACACGCTGGCACAAATGCACAGAGGCTTATGAACTCTTTGGGTTTTGTTGCGCTCAGAGAGCAAAATCAACACGCACACAGCCTGATCATGTATACCATCTCAGTGGAGATCCTGCAGGGAACATTAATCCCAGGTTATGCACAGCTGATGAACATTACCCCACCTTGTTGAATCATGTGATTATTTTTTTTTTCTCGTCATATTTTTGTTTGTATTGTGTAGAGATGTGTATATAGAGTTTATTTTGCATGGTGTAGTTTGTGCAGAATCGTGTGGAACAATTATGCCTATAGATAAATGTTTCCCACAGAGATAGTCCTAGAACTCAAGTTACAGTCTTGAATGAATCATTTTATCACCATTTGTGGTGCTTTGCATTTTGATAACTACAGAATGTCATACATCCGTTACAGATTTTGTTCAGCTGCTTTTCATCCTTAAATCTTGTAATGATCCAGCTTCACTCCACAAAGTACTGTGATGTCTTTAGAGCGCATATTGGCAATCGACTTTCCAGATTCAAATTAATATAATTTTTAGGAAAATATATTAGGAAGAAGAGCCAAACTCAAATGCTTTTACATGTTTCTGACATAATCTATGGAGATGGAAAGGATAACACGAGAATGGTTTGAAGCAGGCCCAGAGGGGCCACACTCCCCACCAATCTGAGTGCTCTGTTTGCCCAAACTTCATACAGTCTAAGTTGTCATCAGTGAGTGCCATTTACTGATCAGTCTTAAGACTTCTGTGGGGCAGTCAGATTATGTCTGTGCTTGCAAATCCACTTTTTTTTTTTTATCTGCTGAACATAATGTTTAATTGGGTGGACTGAGCCACACTGACCTCAATCCAGTGGTCTCTACTGCTGCTCTGTCAATGGTAAAGGCTCCCCCATAGTTCTGCGTACGGCCGTACGCGTGTCCGTGCACGCGTACTGAACGCAGGCAGTTCACCCTCACAGTTCTGCGTTCAGACAGCTCCACAGAGCGTTTACCTAAGGGACAAATTGAGGTCGCTGATTGGTCATTTGCGGACACGCCTACTGAATTGATTGACAGGTCGGGGGGAAAAAAGGCGTGAGCTGTCAGCTGCAGCTGCAGCAGTGTTCTGTGTTTATATGGTGTTAATAAAAAGTTCTTAAAAATAAAAAAACACAGGGAGCGCTGGTCCTGCAGACCACACATCAGACCAGCACACCAAGAAATCTCCAGAACCTCCTGCAGCCACGCTGGACCTGAGTTTAATTCGCTTGTGACAAATTCATTCATTTCTCATCATTTCAGTCATGGCGTCAACGGAGGAGGACGAGATCACTTGACTTTTGGCAAAAAAAAAACAAAACAAAACAAAAGAAAAGGCCAGATCAGGGATGAAGAAGGGGAATTTAATACATTGGTGTCGCATACAAAACCGTCCGGCGCCGGGCAGTTTATTGTGCGACACCGCGTTTGCGTATGCGGTCGTAAAAATTGAGTTTTGCGCGTACATGCCCTGTGGGGGTACGCTTGTACCTCTTCGTACGTACGGCGTACCTCTGCGTACTATCGTACGCAGAGCTATACTGGGGGCTTTAGTTCAGTGTTTTAGGTCTACTCCTTCTAACACTCCTTTTCCCATTGTGGTCAAATAGCTTTGTTTTTGTCTGATCTGATTATTTCCCTACATGGTATTGAAAGCTGCCCTCTCCTGGTAGATCTGGGGGAATGGGGGTGCCTTTTGGGGTCAGTGGGGGAGCTGGCCCCCTGGGAGGGCAATTGCCCCATCAGTTCTTCCTTCCCATCCTGACACCTTCCTCCGCTCACTCCATCACACCACACCACTCAAACAGGGCCTTTGGGTACAGGTACACTACTGAGCTGCGGGGAGTATCCTCCATCTCCCCAAGATTTAGGTTGATGTATGTATAGTTTTGACCATAGAAATTCCAACTTGTGCACCAAATGATTGAAGTTTCATTTTGCATCATCGTTCCAGCAAAGACACTGTTAAAATTAAATGTTTAAACTCTAAACTTTAATCTCAGAGTCACGCTCATGATGAGTGATGTAAACATTTGACTATAAATGTATCTGTACTCAAATGGAAAATGGTGGATTGCTCTCGTTGGGTCGAGGGTGAGGTTTGGCCTCAAGTGGAGGAGTTCAAGTATCTCGGGGTTTTGTTCATAAGTGAAGGAAGAATGTAGTGTGAGACTGACAGATGGATTGGTGCAGCATCTGCAGTATTGTGAACTTTGTGCCAGTCTGTTGTGGTGAAGAGAGAGCTGAGCTGTAAGGCAAAGCTCTCTGTTTACCAGTCGGTCTATGTTCCTACCCTCACCTACGGCCATGATCCCTGGGTAGCGACTGAAAGAATGAGACTGTGGATACAGGCGGTTGAATTGAGTTTCCTCCATGGGGTAGCTGGATTCTGCTTTAGAGATAGTGTGAGAAGTTCAGTTATCCAGGACAGATTCAAAGTAGAACCGCTGCTCCTCCACATCAAGAGGAGTTGGTTGAGGTGATTCGGGTATCTGATAAGGATGCTTCCTGTGCACCTTCCCAGAGAGGTTCTTTGGGCATGTCCAACCAGGAGGAGACCCTGAGGAAAACCCAGGACACGCTGAAGAGACTACATCTCTTGGTTGGCTTGGAAACATCTTGGAAACCTCCCAGATGAGCTGGAAGAGGTGGCTGTGGAAAGAGATGTCTGGACCTCCCTGCTCAAGCTGCTTCCCCCATGACCTGACTTCGGCACAAGCAGAGGAAGGATGGATGGATGGATGGATGGATGGATGGATGGATGGATCTGTACTTTTGGCAAGTCATCAGCTGGGTTTTGGTTGTTCTGATGCAACATACAGTCCCACGCAGTAGAACAGGATGCTCTGAGGGTTTGTAGTGGAGCAGAAATTGGAAGGATGGAGTGATCAGTCATTATATTCCCCAGCAGTTGCATCAGTGCTCTCATTCCCATGAAGCAGCTGTGCCAAACTCACAGAAAATCAGTGGCTCAGGGATCAGAGCGAGGAGAGAGAAGAGCAGCCTTTCCTGTAATCATCAGAGGTCCAGGTTTCATTACAGATGAGTTGCTGAAGGCAAGTGATATCTTGTTCTAGAGAGTAATTATTCAACCTGTACTGTAAATGATCAACTAAACACAAGTAAAACAGTAAAAATGCAACATCAATGATGCACAGTTAAAAAGATACTTTTGCAGAAGAAAACAACACAATAGATGTCTGACAAGAGGTGGCAGGTAATCATTCATTCCTTCTGCAAGATAGATTGCTCCTACTCCCTCACTCCCTACTGCCTCCACTCAATGGGCAAATACACACACCCTCACCATCCACCCGCTGTGGTGAATTATTTGTACTATGGGGCACAGAAGTGGCAGACTGGCTGTCATGACAAGTGCTAAACTCACGTGAAGCAACGCTCTCCATCCGTCCTGTGAATGGTGCCACACGGTTGGATGGTTTGTTGTTGTCTTTTTGGAAGGTGGCGGAGATCAGTGGCAGCTCCAGTCCTTCCTGGTGTTTGCTTGATGTACTGTTGACCTAAATGTCTGAGCCAGCCTCTTACTGCAAACATTCTGTTCTGTTGTTCTTCGTCAGCTTTCTGTGATGTTAAACCATCCTTTCTTCTATCTGCTCTTGTTCTTTTACCATTTTTCATACTTTGGTTGTTTGGTTGTTACTTCTTTAACTTCTTTCCAACCTGTGTTCAATTTCTGTTTCACAGGAAAGCGAGAGACTCCCTGCCCTCCTTCCGGCAGTTCTTCAGCTCAGCGTTCAGTTTGACCCATGTCAGCCTGGCCTCGATGAAGGTCCCTCCTGATTCTCTGAGGTGAGTCAATGCAGCGGGCCTTTAGACCTCCACCATCATGCAAATCTTTCTGCAGAGACCCATCACCTAATTAATACCCACCTCTGAAAGGCATAGGAGAAAAATAATGCTGTTCGATAGTTTTGATGTACTTGTTTGTTTACCTGTTAGCAAAATATCTCAACAATCAGGAAACAAATTTTACTGGAACTCTCAGAAAACAGTCATTGGATGATAATCTATAAATGATAAACATTTGGTATCAAGGGCTTGGAAAAGACAAAAATGGCTAAAAGTCAGTCAAATTTACAAATATTAGCTAAAATCAGTTGTGGTAGTGGCTGAGAGTCATGCCCAAACAGACTCTGAGATTGAAATGTTGCTCATGCCAAACTTTATTTTTAAGAATTAGTTAAAAAAAAAAAAACACTGGAGAGGTGGTGAGTAGCGTGCATTTGTTCAAGGAGTGCCAAGCCTCTAATTTAAATAGTTTTTCTTTTGGTTGCTCCGTGCAGGAGTCAGCAAACTCACATGAAAGATTTGGTGACCCAGCCTGGGCTCAAACCTGCAGTTTCAGGACTACTTGACCATGGACTTGACCATGGCACTGACCACTGAGCCACCGCTGCCTCCCTAAGGCTTTAATTGAATGTATATGTAACATCTGTCTCTATACCCAGATAGTATGCAACCAAGAACAATGATTTGAAGGCCAGGAGAAAGTTTAACAGTGTTTATTTACAATAAGTGAATAACTATTGACAGTGCGAAGGATCACAGGGTGGAACTGGAACCCTGACGAGCAAGGAACGTTAGTTGAAGGCTCCTTCTTGGGGATGGTTTTTGTTCAGTTTTTCTGTCTTACTGTAAATGAGCAGAGTTTTCACAGAGACAAAGGCCCAAAAAGGTTCCAATAGCGAAGAGCGAGAAAGTTCCAAGAGGTTTCATACAACCAGTGGGAAAGAGATGGAAGGCAAGGAGATGACTGGAGAGATCACAAGGAGGCTCAGGAGACAATCAGGAAGGTCCAAGGCGCAGGAGGAACGCAGAAGTCAAGCTGTAACACGGAGAATTAGAGATTAGCTTTCAGAATACACAAGAAGTAAAGTCAAGGCCAGGAACATCTGTTGATTGGCAGATAATGCACCAGCGTCAGATTGTAGTCATCAACTGCCTTCAGTACTCTTGCAGCTCATTAGGCGAACGGTTCTCAGGTATGGTTTGATTGGTGCCCTCTGGTGTAGGAAAGCTGCAAGAGAAAAACTGGAACTCTTAGTAATGAATTGACATCCCCCCCCCCACACACACACACACACACCCACCCACACACACAGTATTACATATTCCATATGACTGGTCAAAGTTTAGGCGTGTGGCCAGTGTGTTCAGTTCTACTTTAAATCTTCAACAACCAAACCTGGCTGATGTGCACCAGCATTCGACATGCCACAGTTGGACTGTAGAGCGTGGTGAGGAAACTGGAGCACTTTGAGTGAAATAGGGGATTAGAGGGAAAACACATTTGGTGAGCACTAAAGGTAGTGATTCACTGAGATGCAACAGCTGAAGCCTCAAAATTGTGAGAAAGATTTAGTTGCCATCTCAGTGAGTTCAGTGTCAGCAACCAGCATCAATCTGCATTAATTTGCTGAAGTGTAGGCAGATTTGGATAATTCTGAACACCCATGACAACTGTGACAGTTTTGAGGAAAATGTTGTCTCATATTTGTTGAACATTTTCAAAATGAAAGCAACAAAGCTACAAGCCTCTGGGATTCACATGAGGAAAATAAAAACTCAAGTTCAGGCAAGGTGGCATGGTGGCACAGTTGGTAGAGTTGTTACCTCTTGGCAAGAAGGTCACTGGTTCAAATCCCAGCCCAGGACCTTTCTGGGTGGAGTTTGCATGTTCTCTCTGTGCATGCATGGGTTTCCTCCGGGTACTCCGGTTTGCTCCCACAGACCAAAAACATGCGTTAGACTGATTGGTAACTAAATTGTCCCTAGGTGAGAGTGAGAGAGTGAATGCTTGTTTGTCTTGTTTGTCTCTATGTGTCCCTGTGATGGACTGGAGACCTGTCCAGCTGCCTCTCACACAGGGACTGCTGTAGATAAACACCAGCTCCTCGAGACCCGGAAAGGAAAAGCACATAAAGAAAGTGGATGAATGAATGAACTTTAAAGTGTGTGTGACATGATGTTGGAACTTTGCATAAAATGGCACAACATATATGTGTTGTATCATTCAACTATTTTCTTTTTTACAAGCAATATGATAAATCAATGACAATTTGATTTAAAAGTGATTTTAAACTTCGAGCCGTGTTTCGTCACGGGAAATCCAGGTACTTCGCATACGACGTCTGTGACGTAGGGACAGTAATGTCTGTCAGCAGGTGTCATTACAACGCAGTGTAATTGTCTTCAAGATTGCCTTTTTTTTTGTAAAACTTGAGAATGCCGTTACGTTGTGTCACAATCAACAGAAGAAAGTGTTTATAGGTGTGCCGTGGGCGAAGCAACATATTTATGGATTTTTTCCCCCATATTTTTAGACCAATTTTTGCCTGAGATATGACCGTTTTTCATTTTAGCAAAAAAAATGGTGCAGTACCACTTTCGGCCGCTAGGGTCCACCGACCCTTCCCTGCTCATGGGTCCGACAGAAGCCTCCTCTGCTTCGGACTCACTCTGTCGCCGCACGGCCTCCTGCTCTCTGGCGCTCTGACAATTCCAGTATTTTTTTTTTCCAGATAATTCAACTAATTATCATAGTCATATCATATCATAGTTGTGCCATTTTATGCAAAGTTCAAAAATACACTTTTCTGTGAGACAGTGATTTTGCAGTTTCAGACAACTGATCTCTGTTGACGCTTGCTGATCTCCAGCTTTGGAGCCTGGTGTCCCAGCACTGGTTTGAGTTCTGACTCATCTTGTGCGTTCTAATCCAGTATTGTCCAGTCTGACCTTCTTTAACTGCCAACTGGTCGCTTTGTGCAACAATAATAAAATGTGAAAGACATGCAGCTTCTTGTCTGCAGCTGTTTGGGTGAAATCAGATTTCTTCAGCTGTTTGTTATATTGAGATTATTACGACGTTTGTTCTGGTGATCAGACGTGAGATAAACTGTGCACAAAACGGTGAACTTTCCAAACTCACCTCCGTTACTTCAGTCGTGTTGGAACCAGTGCAGACTGATAAGTAAGTAAAGACATTTCTTATTTTATCTACTTTTTTTTTTAACAAAAATATTGTTTTTATTTATATATTTTTTGTTGTCTTGTACTGAGCTAATGATCCTATGTTTGAAACGCATTCCTACTCTTTAGGTTTGAAATAAAATAAAACAAACATTTATTTATTTATTTATTTATCAGTAATCAGGTTATTTATTGTTATTTATAATAAAAGTTACACAAGTGTTGCTTAGTGGTACCTGTGCTTTGAGGGAATCCTGGTATGTCAGAATAAGCAAACGTGTCCTGACATTTGAGGGTGTCGGCGAGCATGCCCAGTCCAGAGCCGCAAATAATCGCCACCTGGGGGCGGTGCTTCGTTTGCAGCATCAACCAATCAGCTGTCTTTTGATAGTCGTCATGACTGTCAAGAAAACACAATTCATGTATATTTAATATAATTATAAAGGCTTGATGTCAGGATTCAAAATATGAATCATTATGATTCTTTGGTGTAAAATCGTCAACATCAGCTTTTACTAATACATATAATATATACTGTATGTATATGTGTGTGTGTA
>JARVGQ010000737.1:11858511-11868763 GCA_031762355.1 Hypsolebias martinsi | reverse complement strand
TATCTTCAGCAACCATTTGCAAATCAACTATCATACATAATCAAGTATTTGACAAAGACATGTAACACACAAATCCTCTCCCCATCCACTGTTACTGATTGTATTTCTACTCTGTGTTTCAGTGGCTGACACATAGCTGAAATGTTTGCCTGTTGACAAGCAACGTCTGCACAGCAATACAGAACTGAAAAAAAAAAAAAAAAAAAAAAACTGCCCTCAAAATTAATAATAGATTCAGAGGCAATGCTTGGAGCCACAATTATCCAAGAACATGACACAAGGCATTTATAATTTCTTTGATTATCTAAAACATCTGAGAAGTGTGGAGGTCTTATCCTGAGGCAGCAGAAGGTCAAGATTAGGCCTTGTGTGCTTCTGTACCTGTGTAACAAAACGTTAACTCAAATCACAAAAGATAGCATTTCCAATAATGCAAATATAATTTGTTTTGAAACAATGTTAATACGTGTCCTAATGTATGCTCAATAATCCAGGTAGATAAATCTAACAAGGTTAAGTCAGGTTATGGTCAAAAAATAAGAATCCGTCCAGAGGACCTGACTTAACCAATATGACCCCTTCCTTTGATACACTCACCTATGCATTTTGTTTATATTATATTTTACTTGATTTTTAATGTCAGTTCAATGTCTTCAAAAAACAACAAAAAAATATGATGAACCCAAAGAGGCTAATTAGTGCTTCAGTAACTTTGTTCTAACAGTTCTTGTCTTGGCATAAAACAAGTAAGGACGATTACGGGAAAACAATTACCGGTAGTCCTTTCTGAAATATAGTTCCAGATTTTTTTCAATGCTTTGTGTTGTTCATAACAAAACTAAGGTTTAGTTTGACTTGGGAACACACTTTATTTTTTTTAAACTGATAAAGCATTATTAAAAGCTTTTGTACTTTTTTTTTTTTTTATCAGATTGTTCACGTAAATTTTTGGTCACCCCATCATCATGGGGAGTTTTGATATTTCATACTCAGTAAATTTACTTTATTCTTGTTTGTGTAAGATGCTTTCTTTATCCAACAAATGTTCCCAATCCAAACTGAAAAGTGTTGTGTTGCAAGCTTTAAATTGTGCAAGGCCTTGGCCAAATAGAAATCCTTTTTTTTGTTGTTGTTTTGTTTGTTTCTTTGTTTGTTTACCAAATCACACTTTTTGTTCTCTCTACAAGTAACTTTGTAGAAATGAGTTTTTCTACATGGGCAAAACAAATGCTGTAGTAACTATGGTACAAAACGAATAAACAAGAAACAAGGGAAAAGGATGCGGGCACCTTCTAGGTTAGATTAGAGCAGCAGCTGACATTGTCACTTTCAAAAAGTTATACTGTATTTTGGCTGTCTATACAAAAATGCATGGGTGGCAATTTTAAGATTTTTACACTCTGAAACCCATTTTCAAAACGTATTGTTTTGGGCCTCTTGAAATTATGTTTCTGTGTTGATACAAAGCTAAAATGACAAAACCAAAAAGAAAAAAAGAAAAAAATAAATAAATAACTGTACCTGTATTCACAAAGCACTGTTCCCATGTGAATGGCCCTGAGATGCTTTGTTAATGCAAGCTCAGTTTACATACAGATCATTCTTCCTCTCCTTCCTCTCCCTCTCTCTCCCGATGGTTGTTAAGGTCTTTAACAGTCTGGTCCTCAATAAAAGTCCAGTTACTTTGAGTCAAATTCTAAAGGCAGTGTAATTATAGAACATTACAGATAAATTATAACACCTGTCAAGGTAGATGCAAATTGACTGACAGTATATGATGTATGATTGGCAAAAAAAATAATAATAATAATAATCTTCACGGCCTAGAATACAGCTGTGCATGCATCTGATAATTGATATGTTTTCCCACCAAACACTGACCTCTTCAAATAGTGGTTGCAGCCACTCAAAATACAGTGTGAGTGGAACTGATTTTTTTTTTTTTTTTTTTTTTTTTTTTTTTTTTGTGTGTGTGTGTGTGTGTGTGTGCAATTTTGCATCTCCAGATTGTCTTTCAACTTCAGCAGCCTAGTGAGATCACATCCGTTGGATTTCTTATCAGTATCTAAAAGTGGTTAAAAATCAGTACATTAAGATTCCTTTGATTTATGTTCCACATTACCACTTAGTAATATCACCATATTTTAATAGAATCCTAACCCAAAAGTCAAGGGCAGGTAAATTGTATTAAATATGTTTTTTTTTTTTTTTCTCTCTCCCTGTCATCTGTTTTGATGACCCAATCCCTTATTCTTTTCATTTACTTTTGTCCTCCACCTCCACTCAGCCCTTTACAACTACCATCTGTACCATTGTCCTTTTGTACTCTGCTTATAGCCAAGTTCACATGCAGAGCGGTATCTGCAGAAGATATTGGCAATGCATTACTCTGACGGTGTGCAGAAGGGCAGGAATGGTACAAGTAAAAAGAATCACGGTAACACTCCATTTTGCAGCACTGCAGGGCTACACAGGTTAAGAAGGATGATGAGGGATCCAAATAGAACTTTGTGCTTTGCCATTTGCACTAATGCATGCTTGTTTACAAAAACACGGAAATAAATAATAATAAAATAAATAAATCAATAGGCCTACAATCCAAAACAAAATATTTCTGGAGTTTATCCCAGCAGTCAGTGTAAAAGGGGCAAAACACCCTGAAAAAATGATTTTCCAACCCAATATAAGGCCCAAAAATGACTAAAAGATTCTTAATCACACCCACATGAATAGTCCAATTTAAAGTATCTAAGTCACCAAAAATACATTTTTAGACTGTGAGAGTAAGCTGGAGTTCCCAGGGAAAACGAATGCATGCAAAGAGAGCACACAATCTGTGAATGTCACACATAAATACCTGATCAAAATTTAAACAGACCTTGCTATGTTAAAACAGCCCAGCCAATCATATATTTGCTTTATTTAAGAGAAAATGAAAAATGTGTAAATAAGATAAATACAGTTTAACTTTTTTGTGTGCGCAAGACCTGTCCTTCGCAATGAATATTGACCCTCATAGACTTTTGATGCCCTACACTTCTCTTGACTTTTTCCCTCTCCAAGGGTCTCCACAGCGAGTTGTCCTCCTCCATCACACTCTGTCCTCACTCCACTATATCCATGTCCTCTATAACTGCATCTGTATATCTCCTTCCTATTTATCTTTTATTCCTGGAAGCTGCATTTTCAACATCTTTCTCCCAATATATTCACTGTTCCTCTGTGCCAAAACCATCTCAGTCTGATCTCTCTAACATCATCCACCAATTGTTCAACCTGTGCTATTTTTATGATGACATAACTGGTCTCACCACTGTCTTGTTAATTATGCTTTTGACCTTTGCTGCCACTCTTTTGTCACAAATCGCTCCTGAAACTTTTCTCCATACTTCCTGGACACTTTTTCACCTCTTTACCACACTCTCCATTTCCCTGTACATGGCCCTTAAGTATTTGAAGTCCTGCACCTTTGTGACATCTGCTCCTTGTGGCCTCCCTGTCATTTATACACTGTCTTAATACAGCTGACTTTCACATAATTCCACCTATCTGTTATCTTCCACATTCCCTGCTCTCACAACATATCACAATGTCATCTATATACATACTTTGTACATCTCATACATGTCTTGTACCAGTCTAACTTACTTCTCTGCCAATTCAGATTTACTCATGCAATACCACACCTCCTCCCTCGGACCACTGCTTTTTCTAAATCCACAGACAAAATTAAGTTCTTTCTGACCCTCTCTGTACTTCTCCATCAGCATCCTCACAGCAAAGATGGGAACTTTGGTGCTTTTTCTTGATATGAAACCATACTGCTGCTCACAGTCACGTCTCATCTAACTCTAATTCCACAACTCTCTCCCAGATCTCCATCATTTGGCTCATCAACTTAGTTTCCCTGTAGTTGCTACAATTCTGTACATCACCCTTATTCTAAAAAAAGTGGGCACCAGCACACTTCTCCTCCATTCCAAAATCTCACTGCCATCTCTCCAATACATTTCCAAACCTCTACTCACATGTCATCAGGTCCTACTGCTTTCCCATTTCTTGATCCACAGTTACTATGACCTCTACTATTCTTTCACTTTAATTATCTTCATACTTTAGCTCCTCAAAGTACTCATTCCATTCCCCCCTCACAGTCTCCTCCCTTGTTAGAACATTACCATTCCTATCTGTTGCACATCCTCTCCAGCCTGATCCCCCATCTTGCCAATCAGTACGTCTATCTCACTCTTTTTAGTGTTCAGCTTCCCATACATCTCATTATACACATTCTGCTTGGTCTTTTCTACCTCCCAATTTGCTCTACATTGCACCTCCTTATTTTCCCTTCTCCTCTCTTCAGTTCTCTCTCTGTAATATTTCTTCTTGGCTAACCTCTACACCTATCATCTCTACATCTATACCTTCCTTAACTTCTCTTAACTGTTTTTCTCTTCTTTGTAAGAACAGTCATTCTTCACACAACCATCCAATGCTGTCTGGCCATGCCATGTTCTCCCCCGCCACAACCTTACAGTCCACAGTCTCTCTCAGGTTTCCCCTTCCACAAAGAATGTTTTATACCGGCATACTTCTTCCTCCACTCTTATACGCCTCCCTCTTTTGGAAATAATAGTTGACTACAGCCATTTCCATTCTTGTGGCAAAATCTGCAACCCATCTCTCCTTCCAGGTTTGTTTCCTTGACAACAAATATACTTATTACTCTCATCCGTTTCCTTCACCAACATGTCCATTCAGGTCTGCTCTGATCACCACTCCATCCTCCCTGGGTATACTATCTATCACTTCATCCAGAACATTCCAAAATGTATATTTCTCCTCCACATCACATCCAACCTGTGGAGCATAATCATTGACATTTAGCATTTGCCTTTCTACTTCTACCTTTAGACACATCACCCTATATTACACACTTTTCACATATACCACATCATCATGTCAGCCAGCTATCAACCTTTGTCTGTCATTGTCTCCACATTCAGAGTTTCCACCCTCAATCCTACATTTTTTTTTATTTTCCTCTTCTCACTCTATCTCCAAACACTTTCCCACCCCGTGGTCTTTGACTAACAGTAGTGCATCATTTTTGTCAACAGAATCCATGGCAGTTGATGGGTCTCAACCAATTTGGCCTGGCTTTGCTTAACTGAACTCATATTCCTTTTGGCAAAAGTGTTTTATGTCAGATGTCCTTCCTGACACAACCCTCACCAATTACTCGGGCTTGGGAAAGGAAAATAAGAGAAACCTCGGCTTGTGCTCCCTCATGGCTGATTTTTTATTTTGTTATTGTGATGCCCTACACAACTTATTAAAATGTTGCTGGATTGCACAATTCGGGTTTGGGGCCCATGACTGAAAATGCCCAATCTCCTCTGAGCTTCAGTCTTATTTTAGGAACAGCCAAAAGCAGCTGATCGGATGATGTCAGGGCCCTGGAGGAAGCTTATGGTTCCAATAGCTCAGAGAGATAGAGGGGTGCCAGGCCATTTAGGCATTTGAAGGTCAACAGAAGAATCTTAAAGACTATTCTGAACTGCACAGGGAGCCAGTGAAGGGAGGACAGAACTGGTGTGATGTGTTCAGACCTGCGAGTTCCGGTTAAGAGTCAAGCAGCGGCTTTCTGGACTAGCTGGAGACGTGAGATGGAGGCTTGGCTGACCTCAGCATATAGTGCATTACAATAGTCCAAACAGGTCGTGATAAAGGCATGGACCAGTTTCTCAAGGTCAGGTCGGGACAACACTGGCCTGAGCTTAGCTACCTGTCTTAGTAGGAAGAAGCTTTTTTTTGCAGAACATAATTGATTTATTTGTCAAATTTGAAATCAGAGTCTAAAACCATCCCCATGTTTTTTTTTTTTTTTTTTTTTTTTTTTACCAGACTGCTTAAGATATGGCTGAAGAGAGTCCAGGTTGACAGGCTCAGAGATGGCAGTTGAGCTACGGCTAAAGACAATGACTTCAGTCTTCTCATCATTGAAACTTAAACATTTTGAAGCCATCCAGGCCTTAATGTCATCCAGACATTTTAACAGAGGGTGAATGGAGTGAGCACTTGTTGGTTTCACAGGCAGGAAGATCTGACAATCATCGGCATAACATAATATTTAGTGATATTTCCACAGTTGTGGTTTTGACTGATCTTGAAATAAAATCCCCAGTCCTCAATGGCCGAGACCAAGACAAGATCGAGATCAAATGCAAAAAAGTCCAAGACAAGACCGAGACAATCAAAAAGTGGTCTTGAGACTGGTCCCAAGACCAAGACAGGTCTCGAGTACTACAGCACTATCTTCCAAGGAACATTACATACCAATCAGTTTAGTGACATCCTTCCTGTTTGAGAGAAATTAAATTATATTTACTGGTCTTCCCTCTGTCTTCTTAACTCCTGTTTCCCTGAGAATTTGGCCCTGGACCTACACATATGCCTCCAGTGTTTAGAAAGTAAGGACTGGACCTAAAGGGACTTGTTGCTCCTGGCCTTCCTTCTACTTATCTGGGATTCTCTATGCTCCTCACTGTGCTGACAATCCTGAAGGAAATAGTAAGAGAAACACTTCCATCAAATCTAAAATCTGGTCTCTGGAACCCACTACCAGTTGTTGTTTCCCTAGAGCTTACCTGGAGTGTTTTATTCTATGCACAAATTGTTGCTATTTTTGATTATATGAATGTGTTTTATTTTATGTTTGGAGAGCCGAAGGAAAATTTCCACCTCGGTGGACAATAAAGTTTTATCTCATCTCATCTTACCTTCCTGTTAATAGGTGTGTATATAATTTCACCTGTTAATAAACCTCACTTAACTTTTATTACTGAGCGATATGACACGTAAATGCTTTTAATCTACTACAAACAAAAATAGTAATGTGTGCCTAAAAAATGACATTCTTGATATACCTAAATCAAAAATACAACAACAACAAATAAAAACGTGCCATAAAAGAGATAAATCCACTTTATTTATTTATTTATTTATTTATTTATTTATTTATTTATTTTTTTTTTTTTTTTTTAGATTTCTTCTAAGTTCTTCAGGAAACATTTGATTTCTTGTCTGTTTAGGTGTGACCTTTTAATCATGTTGTTAAGCTCCTTTAAATATCTTAGGTCACGCTGAACACAATTAGAAGATATACCAAATTTCTAGTTAATACATTTAGTAGGTTTTATCAGCATTGTTTACTAAATTGTTCAAATAATGACAGATAACTACCAACTGGAAAGGACACGAGGGAGGTAAATAATAGTGGCACTGCATGAATGTTTTCAGCAAAGTGGTCTGACCAATCGATTCATCATTATGATCATCATTATTTTTAACCTATAATGAAACACAAGCAACACTGAGACAAATACTACTGCAACTATATTTCTGGCTTTGACTTATTTAAAAATAAATCCTTTTTTGACATTGAAAATATTTTAACAGTTGTTAAGAAGCAAAAACACCCATGAAGACTTTTCTCACTGTGACTAAGCTAAGATTCATGCATAATCAGATTATCTTTTTGTGTACACATTCACATGTACTCTTTTGAATTTGTGTGTGTTTTGAGCGAGGGACAGTGTTTCACAGCCCAAATCATCCACCATTATCCTTGGTGACATATTTAAGGGGACAGTGAGGTGTGTGTATTTGTAAATGTGTGTGTGTGTGTGTGTGTGTGTGTGTGTGTGTGTGTGTGTGTGTGCGTTTGTGTAAAAAACATAGGCTGACATGGTGACCGTGTCATTCAGTAGTGGGGCGACCTCATTCTGTCATATTGCCAGGGTGCCTGCCTCACGAACAACCCTGTCATCATGACTCATGCATAACAAACAGACCCAACATATTTATAGGCAAAATTCGTATGTTACTTTTTTGAAGAGTGAAGCTATACTTTCATCAGAAAACAATAATGCACAATATCTGCATGTGTGCAACAGTGTGTACATACTAAACTTTAACACTTACAACAAATAACAGCAAATCTTAAATTGACCAAAAAGTACGCGTTTTCATGAATTTCTCATTTATTTATTCAAAGTTACCAAACTCATACAGTGACACCACATTGCATATTTAAGTAAAATAATGGCATGCAAAGTAAAGTTGCCTGCTGACAGACTTCAGATTTGTCTTGTCTGTTTTATACATTACTTGCATAGACAAACTTTCTCTGAAAGTTACAAAAGCTCCAAGAAATAATATATATGTCAGAGGCTCTCAAAGTTTTTGGGTTCAGGGGCCACTTAGAGGGGAGACAAAGTTTCAGGGACTCTCTCATAAACCTGATGTTTTTTTTTTGTTTTTTTTTGTTTGTTTTTTTTTTTTTTTATTTTAATATATATATATATATATTTTTTCTTGAGTTTGTCTCTTAAATGCAATTGAAATATTAGTGTAACATAAATTCTTAAGACCTGTTCTTTAATAGTGTAAATACATTTTTTATACTTTAAAAAAATTGGGGTATTTTTCATTCAAGACACAATTAATTAACAAACTTGTTTATTAAACTTCCAAAAAATCCAGTTTTGAGAAGATTAACAGTATCAAAAACCACTTTAAAGCTTTCCATATGAAAAATGACCATTGCATTGCCACCTCTTCAAATTATTCTTCATAACAGCAGTAGTCATACCGAGTATCAGGGCTTAATTTCTAAACTGATCAATGTTGGAACACAAATAGCAGGTGGGCCAGCCCCTGAAAGTTGTTTAATAAAGCAGATGTGATTTCCTGCATTCTGGTGTATTTTAACAGGTTGTTAAATATGTACAGGTCTCTCTTGTATATGAGTCCTTGAGGCTCAGTGGAATTAACCTGCCTAAAAAAACGGTTGAATGAATGGAAAAAATATGTACCGGTACGTGCTTGCAAAAAATATAGGCTTTTTTTGGGGGGCGGCAGCCTCCAAGCACCAGCTCATGGACCCCCAGGTGTCTGGGGACCCCAGTTTGAGAACCACTGATATACTGTACTGTGTATAAAATGGAGAAAATGCTTATGTAATTCAAATAAACCTATTAAAAAATATTAAAAAAAATATATATAAAATAGCATTCCATTGCAAGAAATTTCATGCTCAATAATCCAGGTACCAAATCTGATAATTCTCAGTCGGGTCATCTGGACAGTTTCTGTTTAATAGAAACGTTTCACCTCACTCCAGAGGGCTTCATCATTCAGAGTAGTTCCAGCAAACTGTTTCCCCACCAAGCAGTAAACAACTTAAGTGGACCAACCAGTTTGCTGGAGCCAAGATGGTTTCTGGGGGCTGTCCTGTCCCTCGTCGACTCCTCCAAGGCCGCAGACACAGCCGGCAGCCACAGCCAGAGCCATCTGTAGGGTAGCTGGACTCTCCCTTAGAGAAAGAGTGAGAATTTCAATTATCTGGGAGAGACTTGGAGTAGAACTGCTGCTCCTCCAAATCCAGAGGAGGCAGTTGAGGTGGTGTAGGTATCTGGTAAGGATGCTCCCTGGGTGCATCCCTAAGGAGGTGCTTTGGCCATGTCTGCCTGGGAGGAGACCCCGGGGAAGACCCAGGCCACGCTGGAGGTACCGTGTCTTTTGGTTGGCATGGGAACACCTTGGAATCCTCCCAGAAGAGATGGAAGAGGTGACTGTTGAAAGAAATGTCTGGACCTTCCTGCTCAAGCTGCTGCCCCCACGACCTGACTTTGGAACAAGTGGAAGATGATGGATGTATGGATGGATGTACAGGTAGTCCTCGACTTACGATGGAGATCCGTTCTCACGGCGGCAGCATAAACCGAATTTGACGTAAGTTGGAACATGCATGGTACGCGGCGTTGTAAACACGTTTTTTTTTTCAATGTAAGACAAAACCAGTGTACATTCTGTACCATAAACATGTACAGTACAGGTGGTCCTCGGTTTTTAGCCGGCTCGGTTCCCGGTATTTCGTGTTTACGACCCGCATCATACTTAATAATTAATAATAATTATTATTATTATTTTTTTTTTAATTTTACGTACTTTTTTCATGTGTACAACACATTGTTGCAGCTGTGGTTGTTTTAAATGGCTTTAGAAATAATGTATTATTAGTATTATTATTTTTTTTTATTATTATTTTTAACCCTATTTAGTGAGTTTCCAGCAGCTTCAGCCAGTTTCCGGTTTAGCTCCGTCCATGTTGCTTCGCGCAGAGAAATGAGCTGGAGCTGAGGACGACACGAGCTGCCGCATGGGCTAATGCTAATGCCACGGGCGGCGG
>JARVGQ010000737.1:11776217-11789619 GCA_031762355.1 Hypsolebias martinsi | reverse complement strand
AAATCTCAGACTTTCTCCTCAACACAGCCGGAAGGCGTCTTAGTGTCTGTGGCTTGTCTTTGTAGTCCAGCTCTTTAGCTCTTTGGTAATCTACTGACCAGGTCTCCGAACCTCATTAAAATTACATTAAAAATGATTTTTTTTTAACAGAAGCCTGACATTTATTCATATATTTCATTGTTTTAAAATTCAGTTTGTGTCATCTTAAATGTGGAACCTGCAAGAGTGAGCTCTGATCAAAATCTAAAGCAGGTGAGCTCATTTGAGGTTTTCTACCGACTGTTTTTGGGATTTGTTCGAGATGTTTTTGTAAACTGATAGGTTAATGTATGCAGAGCACACTGCAATGACAATTTACATACCCCAAGAGTTTTAAACATCATTTGTGGCCATGTTTTGTAATTTTATATTAAATTGTGGACAGATGTGTTTAGTGCATGTTTGCCTCCAGGCCTTTTCCTATAGGGAGTTAGCATGTTCTTCCTGCCGCACACATGGCTTTTCTCCAGGTAATCCAGTTTCCTCTCATAGACCAGAATGTTAGGTTCCTTGGTAACTCTAAAAAAAAATCATCCCTAGGCATGAGTGAGAAAGTGAATGGTTGTTTGTCTCGTTTGTTTCAATGTGGACCTGTTATGGGCTTCCAACCTGTCTTATGCCCCTTTTCCACTGGCTCGGTGTGGGTCGGATAGTTCCGGCTCAGCCCGTGTTTGATGTCTTTTCCACTAGTACTTCGTACCTGCTCGACCCAATAATTCTGGCCCTGCTTCCCCAAGGGGTCCAAGCGAGCCAGATGTCAGAAACACTGTCAGTTACTGATTGGTCTGGGGGGAGGAGTCTGTGGAGTCTTTCCAAAACAAACCGTCCGCCATTAGTCAGACCTTCAGGAGCGTAATTTTTTTGTATTGTTTTAGCTAGAAAAAAAAAAAAACAATTATGTCCAATCTGTGGTTAAATGCAGAGGCGCAGGCGTTTTTGTGCTTTGTGGCTGACGAGAAAATCCAAAGCGAGCTGGATGGAATGATTAGAAATGAAAAAGTATTTAGAGAAATCTTGGAGCTGATGGCTGCTCATGGCTACCAGGGAACACCAAAGCAGTGCCGGGAGAAGCTGAAGAAACTTCGGGGCAATTACCGTAGAATAAAAGACCACAATGGCTGGAGCGGATGAGACCGTCATAATTGGAAGTGGTTTGATCAGATGGATGCTATCTACGGTAATCGCCCAGCTATCAATGGGAGGGAAGGTAGCTTGGACAAAGCCACTGCTCATTTTGAAGCAATTATTGAAAACGGTGAGTGTTTTCTAACTTTAAACATATATTAGGTTACTGATCCCATCGGTTCTGAACATATTTTTAACTAGTAAAAGAGGCTGACATCGATGCAACGATGCTAGGCATAAGGTGTAAACCCACCTCTCACACTGGAACTGCTGGAGAAAGGCACCAGCTCTTTACAACCTCTCTGTGATCAGTGTTGCCAGATAGAGTCAAGGTTTTCCAGCCAAAAAATGTTAAAAACTGCCACATCACACAAAAATCCCCCCAATCAATATATTGTTACAGTATATTTACTGTTTGAACATAAACACACATTAGTAAATGCCATGGTAATTTAACAATACGTGGCAAAACACAACAATCCAACAAAAATCTTCCCAGAGTTCCCAGCAATATCAGAATGAAAACCACACAATTGGTGGTAAACTGCCCAATCTGACAACAATGTCTGTAATTTTTAAAATAAAATAAAATAAATATAAAAGGCTTTTATTGAATTGAAGAGCTTGCCGGGGGTGGGGTGATTCTTTGTCTTCCACAAATCGTAACTCAAAAATCCCGTTCACTGTAAAATCTTTATTTTATTCAAAATCACCTTTTAACACATTACTTGTGTTGGTCCACTGAGTTTTTGCAGGTGAGTCCACAGTCAACGCAACATCTGTCAGGACATTTTAGAGCACTTCGTGCTTGCTTTTGATGACAAGCTGTATAGACATGCTGATTTCATTTTCCAGCAGCACTTGGCTCCTACTCACACTAAAGGTACCAAAAGCTGGTTGTGGAATGTTTTAAATTTTCTGATACTGAGTTTTTTTTGGTTTTTTTTTTTTGGTAAGTCATAATCATCAAAATTACAAGAAACAAAGGCTGTTTCACTCTATGTGTAATTGATCTATATAATACTGTATATGAGTTTCACTTTCTGACATGATTGACAAAAAAATGGAAACTTTCCACAATATTCAAAATGTTTTAGATGTACCTGTACTTGATTAGATTTTTACACAATTGTACTTGTACTTAGGTAGATTTTCAACAGAGGAACTGTACTTTTACTTGAGTTTTAGTTTTAGTACCGGTACTCTTTTAATCTCTAGATAAAGGCTAGCCAAACACGCGTCTTGTTCATCATTCAATCAGGCATTTAAAACAGCTTTGTCTGAAAAACCACATACTAATCTGAAAGAATATTACATGGGCTAATATTAAATAACTCAACTCTGCATGACACGTTTGTTTAGTTTGGCAATTCTTTCGCAACTTAACAACAACTATGTTACTACACAAATGCAAGTATTCTGAGAACTGACAGTCGTTTGCCATTGCTGTCCTGAAGGGACACTTTGACCCGAAGTTTAAAATTGTTCATTGAGTAGGAAGAACAATTTAAGATGAATTTTCCCCAGAAATTATCTGATTTATAACTTCAGTAAAAATGTGGCTGGAAACAAACAACAGTAAGACCATTGTATAATACTGTAATGCGAGGGGCCCTTGTGTGGTGATTAGATCACTCCAGATATAAAGATGTGAAGAATGCAAACAGATGACTTTATTAATAGTAGCTCTAACAATTTCCACACTTCAGCAATTCCACAATAAATAAATAAATAAATAAATAAATAATAAATAAATAAACAAAAACTTCCTGGTCTTGACCTCACATACCCAAATCCAGCCACTCAGAAGCCAGATGTAAGGTAGTAAGTGAGCACAAAGGCAGATTCAGTTACTTATAACACTTTAACTGTGCTGTTGAACATATTATAAATGTGTAAACAATAATAATTCCGATCATAGACGTATGAGAAACTATTAGGCCCACGCTAAGAAAAAAAAAAAATACATTACAAGAAAAAGTAATAATATCTCGAGAATAAAGTTGTAGTATTACGAGAATAAGGTAGAAACAATATGAGAATAAAGTGATAATATTATGAGAATAAACTCATAATATTACCAGAATAAATTTGTACTATTATCAGAACTCCAACACAAAAAAGCGGTCTTACAACTGTGGTAAAATGATGAATGGTGAGCATCCTGTTAAGTTATACTTTGGTATTGGATTTACAAATAAAGATATATTTATTCTGTTAGCATATCAGCATCAGATTATTATCAGAATCGGGACTTTGAAACAATTGTGCAAATGCCTATGTCTGTTTCGAAGAAAGAACCACACGGATTTTGCTTATTTTGCTTATTTTGTGGAAGAGGAGCTTTCTGGCAGTGGTCAACTGCAAGGCTATATATGTGGTTACATCTGCGTGCCATTCAAAGAGGTTTTGTTTTTGATTAAAATATGTAAGTTTATTCTCTTATGATTTTAGTCTCGTAATATTATGACTTTATTCTCGTAATACTACAACTTTATTCTCGTGAGGCTTTATTCTTGTAATTTTATTACTTTTTCCTCGTAATGTTTTTTTTTTTTTTTTTTTTCTTAGCGTGGCCCTAATACTCCGTTGTATGACTGTAAATAATAACCACTGGGAATTTATTTTATATTAATTAACCCAAAATATATTAATTAACCTAATTTGTCAACCATACAAAACCATAATATTAGAAGTGTAAACTTTTTTCTAGATTTGAAACTGTTCAAAAATCCAAGCTGTGAGTAAAGTTTACCACACAAGCGTAAGGCATTTTAAAGATGAAGAAAACTGACGGGGAAAAGTTTGGCAGCTGTAAAGCCACAACAGAATCAGATGATAAGTTTCTGAGTCAACAGCTTGCATGGCGGGCTCTGAACAATAGTTTCAAGCTTAACCTTGATGTTGCCAAATAAGCAAACATTTTTTTAGCAGTGAAGAAAAGGCTTCCAGCTGCAGGCTGACAGGTGAAAGAGAAGAAAACCATCACACTGTAAAAATGGAAGCACGGGCAGTGCACCAATGAAGAGTTGAAACGTAGCAAAGAAATAAATTGTAAATTTAAAGATTTTCAAATAGCTGAACAGATTGTTACCACAAATGATGAAAACTGATGGACTTTTGTTTGCTTCAAAGGTGGAATCTCGCTCTATGTGAGTGGCAACTTTAAAATAACATCACTTTAAAGTAAACATCTTCATACCATCGGTCGTTGCCTTGCTAGTCAATATTCAGAGCTTTTCCTAAAACATCCTCAGGGTAAGGCTGAAAAGACCTACAAACAGTCTTAAATTCTCAATATAACATCTATTCCATGGGTTTATTACAATACTCAATACATACTTAAGTATTTAAAAACATACACTAAATCAGTGTGTAAATGTTTAAATTAACTCTATAAATAATAAAATATGTCAGTATAATGATTAAAATTCACCTTTCCTGCTAGACTTTATTTTTAATTCATGCAGAAAGAAAACCAAACCAACAAATAAAAAAAAAAAATCCAAATTTTGCTGCTAAGATTTGGAGGGGGAGTAGCTGAGAGTCATCACCAACACATTTTGAGTGCTAACAAACTGTGTAAGATCTTAGCTGAGAGATTTACTATTGCCTCAAAATCAACTATATGTTGGCAAAAACCTCATGGCAAAAACCTCATGGGCCATTGGATGGATTTTTTATACATCTTTTATATTTACTCTTAATTTTGATTAAGACAAGTCAAGTCAAATGGATTTATAAAGCAAATTTAAAAACAGCAACTGTTAACAAAGTGCTTGGCAAAAATAATAATAATAATAATAATAATAATAATAATAATAATAATAATAATAACCAGTGGCAAGAATTTAAAGCAAAAATAAGACCGAAAATTCAATAAAACCATCAAAAGAAAAACAAAAACACATTAAAAAAAATTATAATAATCAAATTACTGTGTTAAAAGTCAGTGAAAACATGAATGTTTTAAACAGATTTAAAAACAGGAAGTGAAGTGACCTGTTCAGCCTGGTTTTATGTGCAACCGAAAGCAGCTGGTCAGATGATCTCAGCATCTGAGAAGGAAGATATGATTGAAATAGGTCAGGGAGATAAAGGGGTACATGTCGCAAATCGATTGTTTAGAAACCCAAAGTGCAAACAGGACTCAAAGGCTACTGAGACAATACAAAATAAAAATGATTTATTACAAAAAAGGAAAATGCAAAGATGCTGATGGGGCAGCGACTCTACTTACAAAACCACAGGAATACACTGGAGGCAAGGACGACACTAGGAAGGATTAAGACGGTGTATACATTAAACTTAATGAGAGACACAGGAGACACAAACATTCAAAGGGGAGCCAGTAATAACCAAAAATACAAAACCCCTGGTGAGGAGGCAAACAGGTGAGCAGGGCAGGCACAGATCCCTACAGTGCAAGGCCATTAAGGCACTTAAAGGTCAACAGGAGAATTTTAAAATCTACTCTGGTACATACGGGGAGCCAGTGAAGGGAGGATAAAACTGGTGAAATATGCTCAAACCTACGAGTTCCTGTTAATAGTAGAGCTGCAGCATTTTGGACGAGTTGGAGACATGAAAGGGACACCTGACCGACCCCAACATAAACCATGTTACAGTAGTCTAGTCAGGTTGTAATGAAGGGACGGACTGTTTTTTCAAGGTCAGAAATGGTTAACACTGACTTAGGCTTAACTATCTGCCATAAATGGAAGCAACTTTTCTGCATCTGCAAGCTAATTTGTTTATTAAACTTAAAATCAGAGTCTAAAACCATTCCAAGATTTGTAACATACTACTTAAGACTGCTAATTAAGAGTACAATTAATTTACAATTACTTTTACATTTACAACAGACAAGCTAAAAATTGCTGTGTTACTCGCTTACCACAGCAGGCTTCCAGCAGACCTACTGGCTGAAGAGGGAAGCTAGCTCTTACCCCTGGCCTGGGACCAGAGCAACCATCTTGGGCACCCCCTGCTCAGATTAACCCTCTTCCTTGGAGCAACATCGGAGTGCCTCTGTTACCCGCACTCCAGCTGGAAGAGATGAGATTAGTGTGGGAGGAAAGAGCAGATTGGAACATGAGAGATTAAAAGTCCCAGTTTTAGACTGCCTGTAAAACTGGATAACAGTTTCCTCTCCAGTGTCATCCTAATACTTCATGCTAAGTACTAGAACTAATAACATTAATCTAATAAACTACTGCATATTCCAGCGGCCCTTTGAAAGAAGTACATGAAAACGGGCGTGTTTTTCTTGTCACCAAACGACATCCAGCAGAAGCTGCTTGGAGCTTTCAGGCACTCAGTAAGTTGGTGTGTTTTCACTCGTTCTTTGTATACACTCCATCCACAGGCTGAGAAATAATATACCTCATTTTCTCATGTTTCTGTACATAGCACCCTTTTTTTCCCTTTGTGCAACAAGCTAGAATGAGTGAAAACAGGAAAATCATATTGCAACACAAAACCATTTTATACTGATTTTTGGGCAAATAGGGACCTGTCACTCGAGCATTTTAATCTCATTACAGAACACTATTCATAGCCTGAAGCCAAACATTCCTACGCATTCAAACGTATCAAGCTGGTGTAGAGACTGTTTTGTCACGGGTGAGAGACAAAATAAAAATATAAAAAAAAAATAGCTGCTGCTAACATGAGATACCAACATCTTTTGACTCCACTGAGACACACAAGGCCATAAAGAGTGACAGCTATCAATGCAGGCAGCTGTTCATTGATCTAAAAATGCACCATATGTTTAACCTCACATAGCAGAAGTGGCATGCCCTGTTCTTTTTGTCTCATTTTCTACTACAGCTAAGATGAAGATAAAAGGGTTTACCAGCAGACAAAACATTATTAATAACTTATGTGTCGGCCATTTATGTGACAAGTAAAACACTCAAATAGTAAGAAAAAAAATCAGAGCTTAAACAAGATCCACAATCCATAGCATTGTAGATTCTGTGGTGAGGTTAATCAATAAAGACAAGCAAAGGTTAGCCTCACTCAGACTGCATGATGGATCACTTTATGTACACCAACCACTACCCTTTAGCATGGCCTTAGTCGGGACATGCCAAAGTGCCATTCTCTTCTCTAGACAATGGCACATCCTGACATTAAGGTGTTGCTACACTACTGTAGATAAACGTTTTTTTTTTTTTTTTAATAATTTGAACTCAGAATACTAGCATGACCCACAACCTGTTTCATACACAAAATGCCCAGTTTTTACACAACATGCTGAAGAAGAATAAAGGCATGAAAGGAGAAAGAGACAAGAAGGACATCGATCGAAGGTAGCAGTCTCATTGAAAGCATTGTGACTGATCTGACTCAAGTGCTGCTCTTCTGATAACTCAGCAAGATCCTTGATGCTCTCTGGGGTATTTACTGAGGGTCTACAAGTGGAGGTGTGTAGTGTGGAGTTGATCCAAAGGGAAAACCTCAGGGGCTCCATAGAGTTCCCAAACGCAGAATGGGAGGCAGATCTTTCAGTTATCAGACTTCTCTCTTGTGGAACCAACTGCCAGTTTCTGTTCGTGAGGATGACACATGTCTACTTTTAAGATTAGGCTTAAGTCTTTCCTTTTTGATAAATCCTTTAGTTAGGGTTGGGTTTCCTGAGCTATCCCTTAATTATAGATTGAGACTGCTGGAGGACAAACTGACCACATTTCTTCACTATGCTACCATCTTTATTCTGCTCAACCTGTTTTGTATTTGTAATTATTTTTTCCGTTCTTGACATGTGTTTTTGTCTTTCTTCCAATAGGAGGTACAACTGCACATACACCTGGATCTGCCATTCTGTGTTCATTTGTCTCTCCTTACTGTCCTCGCAAACCCAGCCAGTTGAAGCAGATGGCTGCTTGTCCTGAGTCTGGTTCTGCTGGAGGTTTCTTCCTTTCAAAAGGGAAGTTTTTTTTTCCTTCCCACTGTTGCCTTTGTGCTTGCTCAGGAGGTGAGACTGTGACAAAGTGAAGATTCAACGAGTCTGGTACCTTAGATACCAGACTCCTTAGATAGAGAACTTTACTAATTGGCTTTTCTATGCATGTCAGTGTTTCTGTACAGTGCCCTGAGACAACTTTGTTGTGCTATATAAATAAACTGAATTGAAAAATGAAGGCAATGCCAACAACTGCAGTTCCTTGAATAGCCACAAGCCCCCTCATGTTGGTGACCCCTGTGGCTAACGTAGAGGAGAGAAGTAAATTAAAGTATTGATCTCATCACTTTAGTGTTGATCTGATTCAATACAAACATTTCATATTGATAATATTGATATTTGGATAGATTTCCCATGGCTAAATTACTACCTGCTTTGACTTTGACCTCTTTTGATGCAGCTGTTGTCATGGTCCTTTTGGGTGATTAATATCATGACTTTAGTGTACTTTTTTAATGTAGCACATACATGGTGAGACTAAATTTGAATCGGGTAAATGTGAATTTATTTATTTTTTCACATACCACAATTTATTATTTTTTTTTTTTTTCAAATCTAAGACAGTACCTTGGGTGCATAATTACCTGTTCATCAGTTAAGAGTCAGGAATGATGTTGTTTTTACTGTGTCCAAGCATAATAAGTGCCTAGGGACACCTTAAGAATATCTTGGAAACTCTGTGGACTTTAAGAACAGTGCTAATGAATACACTGGGCATAAAGATGAGTAGAAGTGCAAAGAGACATGAGAAGAATCAGGCTACATAAAATGTATCTTAAATAAAATAGTGACTGTTTGATCATCGAGGCCAACTGCAGGGATGCAGAATGGACTCTGACGGAGCAGCTCAGTAATAAACTAGAGACCTGGTCAGGTTTTATAAAACCTCTCACTATGTGGCAACAGGGACAAGCTGCAACTTCTTGCAGCCCATGGAAAAATAAGGAATGAATTAATTAATTTTTGTTCATGGGTTGTGATACCATGTGAGCAAAGTATTGTAATATTTTCATAATATCTGAAAATACAGTACTTGTATGGCTGCTGCAGAATAATCTTTTTTTTTTTAATTCAAACATCACTTTGAGCCTTTTCCAGTGTAACAAAGAAGACAAAATGACATATTTAAAACATAATCCCATAGGAACAGTCATTTTTAAACTCTTAAAGAACATGTCAAAAAAACTATTATTGTGGTCACTAATAGCATTTCTTCCAAATACATGATAATGTTTTAACATACAAAGTATAAATGTCTCAAAATGTAAATTTTTTTAACCAGGATTTTCTTTCTACATAGCAAAAAAAAAGTTAATAAACTGCTAAACGATTTGCTTTGACATTGTGATTTGTAATTTATCTATGATTGTCTACTGTTGTCTGATTTGTGTTCTTTGTTAAAACAGGTCGTTCAAGTAAATGAGTCATCGTGACTCAATGAGACTAACCTATTTAAATAAAGGTTGAATGATTGTTAAATCTGGTAATACAGTATATGGGTCATGCATTCTTTGTTGGAAAACAAAGTGCAATCATTCACACTAAGTAGTAAAATGCATTTTGAATTTAGGTGAATGAAACTCAGTGTTTTGATTGATGACTGGACTGACACATTATTTTTTTCATTAGTGTTCCTTTATATTCTGTGACGTTCTGCATTGTGCTTTCAATAGCTTGTTATGGTTTTATCCTCATGTGTCTCCTTGAGTTTCCCAGCGCTTGTTGTCCCCCATTTCAGAGTGAAGGGGGGATTTGAAATACCCTCTGCCTGTCCATCGATATGTGTTGTGAGCATAATAAGTTGAAAAATAAGTGAGGTACTGGTTTACATTTTGGCAGCATGGCGGCAAAACTGGTAGAGCTGCTGCCTCTCCGCGAGAAGGCTGACTGTTCAAATCCCGGTCCGGGGGCCTTTCTGGGTGGAATTTGCATGTTCTCTCCAGGTACTCTGGTTTCCTCCCACAGACTAAAAACTTGCACATTAGGCTGATTGGAAACCCTAAATTGTCCTTAGTTGTGAGAGAGAGAATTGTCGTTTGTCTCGTTTGTCTCCATGTGGCCCTGTGATGCACTGTACAGGGTGTCCCCCACCTCTCACACAGTGATAGTTGGACATGGGCACCAGTGACCCCCGTGACCTAAAAAGGAAGAAGTGGGTAAAAGATAATGGATGGTTTACATTTTATTGTGTGGCTGCATTTAGGCATAAGAAAAATTGGGTTGCCAAGTCAAAATCCACGATGGCTGTCTTCATAACTACCTGTCCATGTAGTGAGTATGACAATGTGAAAAATAAGTGTCGTATTGAATTCCATTTTGGTGTGTGGCTACATCTAGGTGTAAGCAAGGTCACTGTCAAAATCTGGGTTGCTACATCAAAATCCAATATGGATACCACTATACTGTATTGGTATATGCTCACCTTGTGAACTGGATAACTTAAAAAAAATCTGAAAAATAACTTTTAATTATTGTGGTGGCCAGTGGGGTGGCCAAAAAATAATTTATGGTGGCCATTGGCCACCCCCTGTTTCCACAATTGTGCCGTGTGGTCAATAACTATAAACATTCACTATTTAATCTTTCAGCGATGGGGGATATAGTCATGCAGCTTTTTTAAAAACCATTAGGTGTGTAAACATGTTGTCAATCATTTTAAGTGCTCATTTGTGGAGTTAAATCTATTTATCTGCAACAATAGATTCAGTCTAATGTGTTCAAAGAAAGGAGAAAAAAAAAACATCAGTGCATTAAAAGTTGTTTGTGACTTTAATGTGTTTGATACACATGTGGAACTAGCTTCTTTAAATCCCTCTGTGTTTAGGTGTTTTGCTCTGGCAATATCTAACCAGATTTATAACCTACGCTTCAGGACAGTGGATCAGCCACAAAGCTCTGCCGATTGGCTACAGCACTTTTCATTGTCCTCTAAGGAAAAGGTAATAAAATTTATCAAGAAGACAAAGGCCTATTATAATTCCTACCTCGTAAAAGTTCAGTCCAATATAATGCTTGTTCTCTGTCAAAAAGCAGCCTGCAAAACAAAAGTATCAAAACAAATTTGAAGACTAAAATGCAACAAGCTGTTAAAAAAAAAAAAAAAAAAATTAATATAAGTCAACCTGAATAGAACCTAATCTGTTAATCTACTGTAGAGCTAACATTTACAAAACTGTGGGTTTTATTTACTTAGTTATCAATTGAACGAGAAGAGTAAATGCGATTTTTTTTTTTTTTTTTTATCTTTTACCTTTTCTAAATGCACACCAACACTTAACGTAGACTGGGACAACGAAGACTTTGTGTTGTCTCTGGAAAAGACTCAAAATTTTGTCTTCAGGCTGTTTAAGAAATTGGTGAGAGAAATGTATTAAACCACTGTTTAAAAGCAACAAAAAGCAAAAGTGTAAAAAAATAGAATAATAATGAAATACAGACCTTTAAGGAGGTATGCTCAATGTGCCTGTGCTCACAACTTATGTTTTCCTGATGCAATCAGTGCAGGAGATGGTTTCAGTTGCAAGGTTTACATGACTGGCAGCCTTTTTAAAAGAACTGTGGTGCATCACACAACAACCTTCCTCTGACTTTTAAAGGGCCTGGCACTTGAAAGAAAGCTTAAAGTTCTGCTTGCATGGAATGGGGAAAAGGAAGTTAAAGAACGAGTGAGTGTTAAAAAATAATAATAATATTTTTTTAAGTAAGGGCAGCTCCAGCCATGCAATCACAGAATATGACAGATGACATTTCGAACCCACTTTGTTCTTTGTTGCAATCCTTGCAGGAAATTACCAAACCAATCGCCCATAACTACTTCTCTTCCCTTTGTCTGTGCAGGAAGCACATGCAGGCAAAGGAACAAACCTTCTCAGCGTGACCTATCTGTAAAATCAGTTACATTTTTCCAGGGCAAATGTCACAGGTGACCTTGAGATGTACGAGAGATGGAATTAAATCTGTGGGCTTAATGGAGCCGGTAAGAAGATTCCAAAGTGGTGCAGTTAATACAGCTGGCCTTTAAGTTGACACCTTTTATCTCCAGTGGTCCTCTCCTCTGATTATTTTGAGACATTGATTTTTTTTAAACGACATCCACAGATTCCCTTTGAAAGAGACAATGGGAATCTGTATGTATGACGATGTGTTTATTTATTTTAAAACTAGATTTTGATGCAAATCCCCCAGGCATTGCCTTATAGCAGCCTCATTAATTTCTATGAATAGATCAGTCTGCCACAAATTAAAGCATTCTCAGTCTGTTTTTATCTAAATATGCCACAAAGTGGGGATGGTTGTCCAACTTTAGGGACATCTTACTAGAGCTGTCAGTTCTAACCCGGAGCCCGGCCCTGACCGACCCGGATTCGGACTGGGCCATAATAATGTGCATACTGTGCAGGCTGGGTCATGTCGGGCTTTTTGCTGCGCCAGGGATGTGCGCAGCAGACAATCCAGTCATATGACAACATGGCTTGCCATACAATCTAGCCACACGCAGCCGTTTGACTGTGTGCTGACCAGCTTTAAAAGAGGTGAAAAGTTCAGTTGAGCTTCAGATGGGCTACTGCCAGTGATCCATCAGCCGAAATGGACGTTCATTCAGCCATTGCAATTAGCGGATGTGCGTGGCTGAGGATCCAAACAGGCGCGATCACAAAATATCTGACATGTCAGAGCAGGATTCAATGAAGGCAGATGCAGGGAAAGAACTGAATGCGCTTTGATGGCTCCTCGGCTTCGATCTTCTGGGCCCTTTATTCAACCACACTTGTTCGCCAACCATTAATAACAGTCAGTGGTATAAGCAGTCAAAGCTTAATTAAAAATGTCCTGTGTGTGTGTGGGGGGGGGGGGGGGTGTTCGGGTTCAGACCTGTAATTACTGTTAATTCGTCGGATCAGGTGGTGTTCGGAAATTATGGCTACTGGCTGAGGCCGGGTCCAATTATTTTTGGACCCGAGTGCAACTCTACATCCTACCTGTGTCATTGTAAATTGGAATTTAATCCAGCCCTGTGAGTCCTGAAACAGTTAAGAAGACAATTACGAATTATATTTTATTGTCATTAGTCAGGATCATTAGCTAGCTTGTAGTTAGTTGTGTCCAGTGTTGTCCTTGAACACGTTCAAAAGAGTACATTCACAAGTGGTGCTCTTGAATTCTGTAAACTTTGAACATAAACAAACTGAACTTCTTCTTCTTCTTCTTCTTTTTCTTTCGGCTTTTCCCTTTTCAGGGGTCGCCACAGCGAGTCATCCTCCTCCA
>JARVGQ010000737.1:11695541-11706216 GCA_031762355.1 Hypsolebias martinsi | reverse complement strand
GAAGCTTCTAACGCATCTCAAAACATTTGCGAGGCTTCTCAATATTCCCACGTGTGGTCCGATGTCTGAAATGACCATTTTAGAAAACAAAAATTGAGAAAATTATTCCTAAATAAGAGTTGTTGAAGGTGTCTGGACTCCGTCTTGAACTCATTGTTTTAGATAACTGTACGTCTACACTAGGGCTATTCAACTGAACTGCTCAGGGGCCCCAGTTTCTGAAAGTCAGTAGCTCAGGGGCCAGACATCCAGCAGTTAGTCATTATTTAAATAAACCAAGTATTACAATGACCCATTAATATTCAGTCAGGTCATCTGGTCAGTTTCTTTTTGTGGAAAGACATTTCACCCTCTATCCAGAGGGCTTCATCAGTCTGAGGATTCCCAAGTAAACGGTCTTCCCTACTAAGCAGTACACTCCTTTAGTGGACCAACCAGTTTTCTGGTAATAAGATGGTTTCTGGGGGCTATTCTGTCTGCCGTCAAGTTCTCCCAGGCAGGCAGCCACAGCGGCTCAAGACACCAAAGTTCATGCTCAATCATTCAGGTACAAAATCCAATAATAGTCAGAGGTCATCTGGACAGTTTTTTGGTGGAAACCTGAAGAAGCCCTCTGGATGGAGGGCGAAACATCTTTCCACAAAAAAGAAACTGTCCAGATGATTTGAATGAGCATTATTGGATTTTGTACCTGGATGACCGAGCATGAACTCCGATACTAAAATGGCATGTTACCGTTTAAATTTGTTTATTTTATTGCATCGACTCATAAATGCAAAAAAATAAAAAATAAAAAACAATAAAAAACAATAAAAAAAGAAACAGTCATTGGTGGGTCAGATTGAAGTCACCCGCAGGACATTTTCGACCCTTAGGCCACCAGTTTAATAGTCCTGTTCTAGAGCATAAAAGTTTTTTTTTTTTTTAAAATCGATGTGCATGAGAACTCCCAGCAAAGTTCGGTGCAAGGTCAGGCAAAGTTGTGCAAAAGTGTCAATTTGTATGATTCAAAGTGAAAATTTGTGTTTTTGTTATTTTTTAAATTGCGAATTTATAAAGTCTATTGAACACATTGGTAATAAATACCATCAGGACTTTTAATACCCCCAGCTGATGTTCATTAATCCTGTTGAAATGGTGAATAAACATTTAACTGAAGTAGTTTGACAACCCTGATTAGAAATCAGAAAAAAAAAAAAAAAAAAAAAAAAAATTTAAATGGTGAAGAACAATTTGTTTTAAACATTAAAATGGTGTTAAAAAACAAATTGTTCTTTAGAACAATTTAATTTCAATGGTGGTATTGAGACATGATTCCAGTGATAATTATTTTTCTTTATTAAACTATAAAGTTATGGAATACTGCATCTTTAAGGTAAAACTAAAATAAAATAGGAAGTCCCAATCCTGATATAGCAAAGGAGCTACTACAGCTGGTTAAGACCTTTTGTTAAAAATCCTACAGGTGTTTTTCCAGACAGTCCAAAGATATAACCATCATGTTTAAAACTTAAAAAAAATTACATTCTGTTGAGATTGTGTGTTAATTTATAAGTGCATGATTCTTTTTACGTTTCAATATATGGTAATCTTTATCTCTAAAGCAAAACAAATGAAAAAGTACTTACTGCCTTATGAACTGCACGGCATCCTCGTACTTCATTCCTCCCTCGATGAGGGCTAAGGCCACCAGGACTGGAGCTCTGAGATGGACCGAAGTAGACAGGGAGAGCAGGAAAAGACAGAAATGTAGAATAAATACCAAAGTTATAGCTCCATAGTAATGTGATGGCAAAACGATGGGGGTGGGGATGGGGTGAGGTTAAACCTGGGAAAAAGGCCTGGGAAATCAGCAGGGGTGGCACAGGTTCACAGGTGCCCTGCTGGGGTGCTGTGCTCAGACTCAGTGTTCCACACACATAACAAACACATAAAACTGTGATAAGTTACAGTAAGACAGTCTAGTCTTTCTCACCAGAGGGCAGAGAGTGAGGAAAAGCAAATATTAGAGCTTCCAAAACCTCTTGGCAGGTCACAACTAAGCACTAGCTGTTCCTTACGCTGTTCTTCTTGCACAATAATTCATTAAGGAACAGTAAGTGAAACCAGGCTGGTGAAAAGAAGAAAAAGTGTGGAAAGGATGGGATCGAGTATCAAAAATACAACACACAAGTGCTGCTACTACCAAGTCACTCGAATGATTTTCCAAGTACAGAAAACGCCAGTCTAACCAATACGGGCAATTATACAACCACTGGAATGTCTCAGCAACGCAAGACATGAGAAACTACGGAGAACTGATGGGATTACTGTGCACTTGTGGTCAGGAAGGACATTTTCACACCACTTCGCCCACAACGTGCGCTTCTGCCTGCATTGTTCTCACACTTGTGTTGCGCAACACAACTCCATAGTAATTAACTGCTTTGTGAATACGACAACTCATATCTTCACATCATATGCAAGAAAAACTGCCTTCGTTTGTAGTCAGATGGAAGAACTAACCGTTACTAATGAGACTAATCATTTTGAGTGTTTACAAAGACGAGCAAAAATAAATAAATAAAGAAACAGTTCAGGGTAGATTAAACTCTGGTATACATTTGTGATATAACTCAGCATGGGGAAAGACAATCAGCTCAAGCTGTGTAATAACTACTGAAGAAACAACAAGTGGTATGAGAAGGAATGGGGGATGGGATGAAGGACTAGACGACAGGAAGATCAGACTTTTCAGACACTTTTAACTGTTTAGCACTTCCTTTGGCCATGTGAGTGAACCCACTGACCTTACTGAGCAGAAGTCACTGTTAAAAGCAATGAAATGGACTCTTGTGGGGCCAATAAAAGCTCTCAGCCAAATGGGATGAATTAGTTGGATGTGAAGCTGATTTTTTTTAACCACAAGAAGAAAAAGTGTCTGAGATAATCAAATGCCAATGAACTCAAATCTGCAATCCCAGATGACTGAATGAACAAGTGCTTTTCGTGCCCTTTCCATGTGCATGCAGCAGTTTGTGTTACTGATGAATCAGGATGACCAGCTGGCTAAGAGGCCAGGAAAACTGTGAATTTTTAAAACGTTGAAAACAAACAAACAAAAAAAAAAGTGCATACCGGCCCAGGCCTGCCACACAGTGCACAGCGATGCAGCAGCCAGGATGGTCTCGGAACTTGGTGTTGAGCAGCTTGAGCCAGTCATCCACAATCTGCGTGGGAGGAGGGGCTCCGTCATCGAAGGGCCAGTCCTGAAGAGAACGCATGATATTAAAATGAACCACTTTGCGTGTGACTGAGAAAAGCTGTCATCAAAATCAGCCCTTAGACTTACATATACTTGTATCCCCTCTTTTTCTACCGGAGCCTTATCGTAGGTGGCGTCACAAACTCTCACCAGTGTGTCCACCTCAAACTTCTTCAACTCCTGTGAAACAACCAACAAAGGATTTTTAGTCAGAGCATCTTGGCAAATGCAAATGAAGACAAAGAAGCTTTCTCTATCCCTACCTCGGTAAATTTGTTAAGTGTGGCGTTGGTGGGGTTGTGGGTGATGAGGAACCTCATGCAACCGTGGGCAATCTCGACTGCAGCGGGGCGGTTCATGTTGGCAAGACGGCTTTAAAAACAACAATTACAATACTCTTACAAAAAAAGAACTTTTGGCTCAGAAGTCAGCAAAGACTGCTAGGAGATGTATACATTCAGGGATGGGCAGAATAAATAAAAACACGTGAAGGATGGGTCAGGATAACAAGTCTGCAGGATGATGCACACATGGGAAAAAAAAAATACCCACAAAACTTTGGGAGGTGAGGGGGAAAACACAAATAATTTTGAAAATGAATCAAAAGAAAAAAAAAAAAAAAAAAAAGATGACACTATCCAGGAGTCATCCAAAGAGTTTACCCCATTCAGGAGAGCTGTTTGTGATTGGCTTATTCAAGAAGAAAGTAGAAAGCTAATGTTTTTTCGTATTGGTCGCGACAGAGCAGAGCTGTCAGGCCAAGGACTACGTGATATCCCACTGGGCCGTTTGGAAAAAGTTAGCAGTTCTTTGTGTGCTGCCAATCAAGGGGGTTTCTGGGTAGCGTAGTCCCTCAGGACGCGGCCGATTCACTTCTCCACGGCGGTGAGGTGCTGTGCCTGGCAGAATTCTCCGGTCACACACGCCATATAGGTACGGTTGAAGTTAACACTGAAACCCTGCGGAGAGGAGAAAACAAGTGACTTTAGAGTTATGACCATATGAATTCTGATAATTGACTATATATTTTTAAAAACAAGCTTGCACACAATGTTGAGCCAATTTTAGCATTTGGATATTTCAGTGCATTCAATAAATTGTTCAAGTTTTTGCTAATTTAAAGCAAGAACTTTCATATTTGTCTTTTACCTGAAATACTTAAGTGTGTGCCTTGGTTATGGCCAGTTATTTTAAGAAAAAATGGTATAATAGAAGTACAAAACTGAACTAGATAATTAATAACTCTAAACCTGAGATTGCAGACAAAGCAGCAACTCTTGCGTCTTTTTTGCTGCAGAAAAAGACTATTGTCTTCGTTTGTTACTAGTACCTCGGTACTTGTGAATCAGAAATGAGCTACTATTCATAGTCAAAGACTTCATAGTAAAAGACTATAAGGGTGCACAGATTGCTGTTTTCTGGTCGATCACTGATCACAGATTTCTAAAAAGTCTGACCTGCCGATTTCAATTTTGGTCGATACAGATTTTGTTTTATAAGCAATACCATCAGGTGTTATAAGGTCACAATTCACCTTCAATTTTCCATTATTTCATTGCAAAACATACCCTTGAACAATATCCTAGAAACAATACAAACTTGTTTTACCTGGCCATGAGCTAGTGCTCTGAAATATAAATGTAGTTCAGACAACTGTTAAAAAGAATAATAAAAAAAAAAAAACTGTAAAATTGGTTTCGCATTCAAGTATTGGTTGATTTTCAATTTCTCAAACTTAAAGAAATCGGAGCTGATTTATCAGTGCACCCCTAAGGACTAAGCAGGGGCACCTTTTAAAAGAGCGGGGGGAAAAAATAATCATGCACAAGTTATGCTGCTTCAGCAAAACAACCAAAACATACACTGATTGCTACAAAACTTCAGAACTATTGGTCCATGTAGACTAATCAGTCATTTGTATAAATAGATAAGTGCCATGTGTTGTCATTCACATGTGAGTGAAAGAGAGTAGGGGTGTACGATAAAAATGACACTGCAGTATTTCCAAACCATTATACAAGTTGTTAGCACCGCACTTACCAAACCATGCACCCCCCACTGGTTGGAACTGGCATAACGCCAAGCTAGCAGTGCGCAATACAGGTACATTGGCTAAAAGGCTAAAGGCAGCAATAATGCTACCTCTTCCCACAAGGTGAACACCCACCCCACCCCCCAAGCTCAAAAACTGCCTCAGGGTATATACAGAAATTCTTGAGTTAAATTTAATACCTTTTAATACCTTTTTAATACCATCACAATATTTTTTAATACCATCACGACATTGAGCTGTAACCGTAGCGGAAACCTCTTGTACTTCAGTTCAGAGCAACTAATTGTAAAGTGATAGAATACTGCGATTTTCTTCCTAAATGTTGGTAGTAAATGTAGTTTTATAACAATTACTGGATACATCAAATTGCTTTTTGCCTCAATAAAAGTACTGACCTACTTGTTATCCAAGTCTAACCCAAGACAAAACGTTTACTTGTTCCCACACATAACCTACACATAACCTATCTCTAATGGCAAACACGAAACATGGGTTTCAAACAAGACAAGACGGAGGATTTTTCCCAAGGTCAGCTTGTTAGCTTAGCTTCTTTTAAAGATCCAAAAACAAGATTTTGGATGGTTAAAACAGATTTTAAAGAGAAAAGAGAAAGGGAGGGGTCCGAGACGAGCACCAGAGTTTAGCTTTTTGTCATCCAGTGTCTTCAGTAGAAAGAGAGAGACACGAAGAAATGATAAAGCCGATAAATTAAAACGAGGTTGATAATTTTAAATTTATCATGACATTAACTGATTAATTATTTACCATGACAGGCCTATTGGTATGTGTACAATAAGATTCACAAGCAAACGCATTTAAACTGTTTTTCAAATGTACACATTTCAACTTGCACATGTAATAATCAGCACATTCAAATACACCTGCTGTGGACGAATCAGTCATAACTGGGAAAAAATAATTTTCTAACTCGTAACAGTAGTTTAAATAACCGCTTTATTAAAAACGATCAAGCTTAGATTAACACAACTACTTTTGACACCAATTTATCTCCAAAGAATGCTGCCTGAAATTAATTGTCCTAAATTGTCTAAAAGCCAAGACACCTAAATAAAAGTGTAAGAAAAGCTGCACCACCTAAAATAGAAAGTAGAAAAGCAGTGCCACTAATGTATTTACTGTAAATTATAGAATGTGCAGCATCAAATGAGTTACTGTAAATGCAGGATGGAGACAAATCAGTCTTAAAAAAATAGTCACAAGCGTAAAACAAGACGTCTTTTGCATATAATAAGATCCACAAGTTATACAAAAGTGTATTGCAAGATTCACAAATGCGAAAACAAATTTTCATTTGATTTGCCTGTGAATAAGACTTTTGAGACTTTACCCATAAATTCAAGGTGATGCTGCGTTCAAAACTGGTGAAAAGCTGGGACATCTGAACTTTTCCAGATTTACTGTTACAGGAAAAAGACATTTTAATCTTGGCACAGTAGCTCATAACCCCCTTTAAAAAAAAGGTATATGCTTACATTAACACGACTACTTTTGACACTAATTTATCTTCATATAATGCTGCCCAAAATCAAAAACTGTCGAAAAGCCGAGCAACCTAAAACACCATCAAGTGTAGAAAAGCTGGACCACCTAAATCCCTTATAAGCCGTAGAAAGTAGTGCCACTATTACTGTAAATTATAGAAAAAACAGTGCAGCGTCAAATGAGTTACTGTAAATGCGGGGAAAGTTATTCTAATGAGATACGTCAGTCTAAAATAATAATCACAAGCATACAACAAGAATAAGATCCACAAGTTTTACAAAAGTGTACTGCAAGATCCGCAAACGCATGAATGGGTTTTCAAATGTGCACATTTCAATATGCGCACGTAATAATCTGCGCATGTACATGCACGAATCACCTGCTGTTGGTGAATCAGTCACAACGACTGGATCAGGTTTACCTGTGAATCAGACTTTACCTACAAATTCACAAAGCTGATGCTGCGTTCAAAGCTGGTGAAAAGCTGGGACGTCTGAGCTATCTGATTTGAAAAAAAAAAAAAAAAAGCATTTCTAAGTTGGCACAGTAGCTCGTGACCTTTTCATTAAAACACTCATAACACGATTACTTTTGACACTAATTTATCTTCATACACCACAACCTAAAACGAATCGTCCTGAACTGAAGAGCTGAGAAAACCAAAATAAAAATCCACAAATGCAAGAAAAGCAGCACCGCCAGTTCAAGGATCTGACCTGGGTCCAGATGGACCGCGGTTCTGACATTTAAAGCCCGTGAAGTGTTCAGAAGAAGAATGTTGTAAAGAAGTGGAGGAAAAGTTGTAAAAATGATAAACTGGTTGGAATTTTGAGGTTTAAATGTACTCCATCCAACAGATTCGGATCTGAGCTCTCGGGCGCACCTGTGCGTCATTAACTCACCTGTGCGTCGCTTCCTGATGTTTCTCCTCACAAACACGTCCTCATCTTTTTGTCCGTTCGTTTCGTGTCCTCGCTCGTTTCGTTTAAAACGGCGCAGCCGGAAGTCGAGCGTGTTTTTCTTCTTCTGTGAGCCCACAGGTCACAGGTGTTTCATTTCACGTACAGGTGACCCACTCGGGGCTCCGCCCCCTCCTCGCAGCTCAGGTCGCTCCTTCTTCCGGGTTTTGTTGGACCTTAAGCTGCTGAATGTTCGAGCCTCTGGAGGATTGATGCCAGTGTTTGTTAATGCAGGGTGACATGACGGCTTTTCATTTGTTTATTTATTTATTTACTCAAATGTTGTTTATTTTTCAGTTTCCTGATGAGACCCAGCTCAGAGGAGCCACAAGGGGGAGTCCTTCACTGCATGTGGAGGCCAAACAAGCAGTTCTTATTATTCTGCGGGAAATAAAGGTTTTTTTTTAATTCCTTAAGAAATATTTAGAATAATTAAAACATATTATTTATTTAACATTTAAAAACATCTGTTTAATTCCAAACGAATGTATTTTTATTCTGCTTTTTCTTGCTTTATTTTAATCTTTCTGCATTGTATTTTTTTTTTCAGTTCATGATCAATATTCAAGTACACAATAATATCATACTAACTGATTTTTATTTGTTTATTTTGATCGTTAATATAATTGTAAACAAAGGACAGATTAAAATAGCTTAGAAACTTTTCTGGGGAGGACAAAATCAACAATTCTTGTATTAATCACTGTTTTCTGTCAATAAAAGTTAATACAATAAATAAGGCATTGTGACCTTTTAGAATAAATGCAAAATACACTTTTGCTTTTAAACTAATTTTATATATTTTAGTTGCTCTCATCTGTATATTTTTAAACACAAAATCATATGAATAGAACTAAAAACGAACACATGCATCATATTTTAATTGTATTATGGAATATCTTTAATATTCCTATATTTTATTTTATCTTTATTTTTTCATAGTGTAATTATCCTTTATCAACAAAGAAAAAAATAAATAAACACTAGTTTCAAACGTCAAACCTGCAAAACAAACAACTCAAACGTCACGTTTCCAGTTTTATTTTGTTCTTTATTTTCCAAATTACACCACCGGCAGAAAAACATTTTTTTAAATATTCAAAGAAAAAGAAATCTACAGGATGTAACATTTTATTTTAAAAAAAATAAAATACACAGAGCAGATATAAAACCTTTGTGATGCAGGTACGGCGCTGGCGCAGAAAACAAGAAAATTAATTCCCCGTTTTCAAAAATACACTAAAACGTCTCAATCTAATCTAAATTATTTAAAAGAGTCGGTGAAGCTACCGTGACTCGGAGCGGTCATTTTAAAGCATCTGCGGAGACTTTAAGAAATATTATTTATGGGAGGAGTTGTGTAACAGAAAGAGGACACTCCAGTGTGCTCGACTGTTTCACTGCTAATAAACAGGATCAACTCTCCCAGGTCGGCCAGGCTTTTGTGCTGAGAGTAATAAAGCACGGCTGGAACAAGAGCAAACAGGATCAAACATAAAACTATATATATATCCACAATATATTGGCAAAACTCCTACGTGCAGCCCTTCAGGACGAACACAAGCCTGTGTTTTTGCTACATTCAGACAGTTCTCAGCAGTTTCGGGGGAACGTTGCGAGTCAGTCGCCAAAATCCGGGATGTCGTCGTACGAGTAGCCTCGGTAACCCTTGGCGGCGTAGTAGGCGATCCTCAGGTGGTAGAATCCCGGCAGGAAAACCAGCAGGCCTATGACGATGACAGGAATGGTGCGGTCGGGATGCTGGGAACAGAATTACACAATGGTAAAGCCCTCAACAACCTAGGTCCATCTTATATTATAAATCTCAATGTTCCATTTTGTCCTAACAGAGGTTTACTTGTGGATCCTAGAGTTTATAAAAGCAGAATGAGAGGAAGATCTTTCAGTTCTCAGGCTCCTCTCTTGTGGAACCAACTTCCAGTTTCTGTCCGTGAGGCTGACACATTGTCCAGTTTGAAGACTGGGATTAAAAGTTTAAAACTTTCCTTTTTGATGAATCAGGGGTCTGCAACTTGTGGCTCAGGAGCCACATGTGGCTCTTTAGTCTCTCATCTGTGGCCCTTTGTAGCTTTGACCAAAACAAATGTGACATTTAATTTATTTATTTAAAATGCTCGTTTTGTAGTTGAAAATGAGTTTTCTGTCAATTTTCTGTAAACCTGTGAAGGATACTACAGTAATAATACAAGGACAGAAACACGCTGATTACATTTAGCTACTTCATTTAATCGAACCTCCATGCTTACAGTGGAATCTTTCTCTCAAAAAAAAATTAAATAAAATCAATAACTTTTCCAGCAAAATGCCTCATTTTTCTGCACGCTTTAAATTTAAGTTTCATTACTTCAAACTGGTGTACTTAATTTTCAATCTTCACTTTTTTTAGCCCTACTTTTGGGTGTTCCTTTTGCCCTAAAAAGTAAAAGTATTAAAAAATGTAAAAACTCATTATATATTTTTAGTTTTATGTCACGCCAACAGGCCAGAGAGCCCTCCTCCAACGACCTCCAAGTGGCCCATGGGCCACCAGTTGATGAGCAGGTTTTGCGGCTCCAGACGTTCTGTTTAGTGAGAGAAGTGGCAGAAATGGCTCTTTCGATCACAAACGTTGCAGACCTCTGTGATAAATCCTAGAGTTAGGGTCGGCTTGGGTTTCCTGAACCATCCCTGAGTTCTGCTGCTGTAGAGACTGCTGGAGGACAAACTGAACACATTCCCTCACTCTGCTGCTTCTTTACTTTATTCTGTTTGTATTTGTAATTACAGGTAGTCCCCGACTTACGGCGGTCTCGACTTACGTCAATTCGAGTTTATGAACGCGCTCCCATTGAAAAGCATTGCTTTGAAGTTACGGCGTTTATGCGACTTTACACCAAAAATACGGTACCGAAACGA
>JARVGQ010000737.1:11593817-11614301 GCA_031762355.1 Hypsolebias martinsi | reverse complement strand
CTCTCTCTCTCTCTCTCTCTCTCTCTCTCTCTCTCTCTCTCTCTCTCTCTCTCTCTCTCTCTCTCTCTCTCTCTCCTTTCTTTTGGGAATCATAACCCACTCCTGATGTTACAGATGCATCAAAGACTGTCATAGATATTTAAATAAGCAAAACTAAATTAAAAATAACAGTGAAAATGTGTTATGATCACAGACTAAATGACGCCATAAAATTTCAGAATCTAACGTCTTTGCAATGTCAATGTCAACAGTTCATGTTTGTGCTGCTGTTCGGTGTAATGTTTTATTGTTTTTATGCTATTAGTGCTTTGCATATTTTTAGCTGATGTTTTTCTTAGTTCATAGTGGATTATTGAGCATTAATCAGAGTATTCATAGTCTTAGTTCATATCTTAACATCTTATTCCTATTACATTTATTGTTGGATGTAACTAGGACCCTGTGTAAATAATGTCGTTCCACCACATGTACCACATGTGATGCGAATGGCAACAAAGAATATATGTGTCTGTAACAGATTTCATTCTGAAACTGAATTCATTTCTTTTGGGCAACCTTCTTTTTAATTTAATTTGTTGCAGTTTAAAAATATCAAGTTTAGCAGTTTCACCTCCAAGGCTTGTTGTTTTTAAGGCATATATCTGAATTTGTTGCTTGCTTTTGAAGAATTAGAAAAGTTCCACTGTACTGAGCATGTGATGCATGCATCACCAAGAAAGCATCCGTTTCCTTCTCCAGAAAGTCTGCCTCTGTAAAACCAAATGCTTTTTTTTAATTTTTATTATTATCTTGCTCCAAGGGGATCACAATGCCACAATAACCTCAGCCTCTTGCCTTTTTTTCATTTCTTTTTCTTTTACAATCACCTACACGCTCGTCTAAGCCAAGTTCAGACTAAACAATAACAAAGTCTGGAGCTTTTCTAATAGCCTCAAAAAAGTTGTTTCCAACCTCTTACTCCCTGTTGACCCATCAAAGTGATACATATATTATGTATCTAAAGTATAATAATAAAAACAAACACACTCGGATTAGGAAGTTTGTCTGCAATGTAGTCAACGGAGGAAAAACACTTTTGTATTGAGCTTAGCTGGAGCTGACCCTGTAGAGTTGGCTGTGTATCCTGCTTTGGAAAGACAAAACAAAACTCTTGCCAGACATTGAACTGAAGGGCAGAGTCAAAGGGCAAAGGCAAATAAACTTACACACATTCACATTAGAGTGTATTTTCATTTTGTATTAATTGTGTACAAACAAATTTCCTGCACACCCAACCAAAATGTTTTTACAGTAGTCCCTCGTTACTTCGTGGTTCGACTTTTGCGGACTCGCTCTTTCGTGTTTTTTCAAAGATTGTCGACATTAATATTTCTCACGTGAATGGGACAATACGAGATGAAAACTTAATGAAAAAAATACTTGGGACAGGAGACGCCATTTTGTATAAAGTAGTTTTCTTTCGATAAGACTATTCTGTAATGCCAGTCAAACAGAACTTCATTACCCAGAAGGCAACAGTGCTTCCGGCTACTGATTTCTGCCAAAATGGAGGAAATTTTTTGCAAAGCGATGTCAGAAGTAACAATCCCTCTGTTAGGCTCACAGAACTGGCAAGAAAGTCCTGAAGCTGAACTCATCCATCAAGTTGTATCTTCACTGGTGAGTACCTGGGCTGCAGTGCGGAATGTTCTTTCTGGAGTGGCAGCATGCGCACATCAACCTGGATGGGGCGGTGGTCTTAGTCATACTGCAGGGTAGCTGAACCAGAACTGAGCCGACCAGAACTGAGCTTCTGCAGAGCTGGTGAGTACCCATATAAATTTTTGCAGTAGGCTACATATACGTATGTGCAGTATGCTGTTAAAATTACGTAGGCTTAAAAGTTTAGAACAGTGCGAGTGTGATAAGGGTTTTTAAAGCCTTAAAATATATATTTACATACTAAAATAAATATGGCGTTCCTACTTGATGTTTTTTTCACCTATTGCGGATGTGTGTGGAACGTAATCCCTGCGATAATCGAAGGACTACTGTACTTATGTGGACTCACTGTTAAATATTTCCCTTATTTGCCCAAAACTGAGACTTGTAGATGATAATCATCACAGATGTTTAGAAGACCAGACTAAATCTGAGTTTCAGAGATGTGTATAGTGTCACCTGTAGAGTATGAAAGAAGTTTCATTTAATCATCCATTATCTTTACCTTTACCCTATCAGTGTCCCAGGGAGCTGGTGTCTAGCTTCAGTGATCATCTATAAAAAAATTGGGGATATGTCTTTGACAGGTTGGCTGTTTATCATGGGAGCACATAAATAAGATGGACAACCATTCACACTCACACCTTTTCGAGTCATCAGTTAAACTAACATACATGTTTTTGGCCTATGGAAGGAAACCAAGTACCTGGATTCACAGGAAGACCATGCAAATGCCTCAGAGAAAGCTCCAGAGTCAAACTTGTTCTAAGGCAACATCGCAAACCAACTGTGCAGCTGTCAAAGGTTTCTTACTCCTGTTTCTGCTGAACTCTGAAATAAGCTGCCCACACAAACAATCTGAACCATCACCTTCAAATGACCATTAAAATAGTAACAACAGTAAAGTCTTCTTCTTCTTCTTCTTTCAGCTTTTCCCTCTTCAGGGGTCGCCACAGCGAGTCATCCTCCTCCATCTCACTCTGTCCCCTGCATCCTCTGTCCTCACTCCAACTACCTTCACGTCCTCTCTAACTGCATCCACATATCTCCTGTTTGTTTTTTCCTGGCAGCTGCATTTCTAACATCCTTTCTTCTTTGCATCATGTCAGCCAGCTTTCTACCTTTGCCTGTCATTGTTCTCACATTTAGAGGTGCAGTCCTCAGTCCTACATTCTTGACTTTCCCCTTCTCCCTCTGTCTCCTGACACATTTCTCTCCTCGTCGTCTTCGACTAACAGGGGCACAGTTTTCACCAGCACTCTGTCAATAGTACCGGTGGAGGTCATTGTTAACCCGGGCCTCGACCGATCCTGTATGGGTTCGCTTTGACGAACTCGCATTATAGTTTTGTCAAAAGTGTTTTATGTAAAATGCCCTTCTTGACACAACCCTCACCGTTTACCCAGGCTTGGGACCAGCACACAAGATGCACTGGCTTGTGCTCCCTATAGTGGCTAAAACAAGAGACAAAAAATGTATATATTAAATGCAGCATCTACAGAAACCTTGCTCTCACCACAGCCCACCTATGTGATAAGTCTCCACTGATGGATATTGTTTTCAAGCCACACTGCACTTGCAAGGCTTTTCTAAGGGAGAACCGAGTGCTGACAGTCAATGGGAGGTGGAGGAAAAATAACAAGCGGTGTCTGCCAAGCCTCCCCTCTCACTCTCCCTGTCTGTCTTTCTCCGTCCCCCTGTTGCTGCCAACCCATTGGAAAAACATCCTCTGGTCCAGACGGTTACGAGCGAATGAAACCGCAAGTGGGATATTGATAACGGAGGATATTGAGTTGCGAGGAAATAAATCAGACAACAATAAGTAAGTGAAATTGCCACAATCATAATCCACATAAAAAGAACAGTCAACCCTTTATTTTTCTCTGTTTTTGCTCTCTGTCTTTTACAGTGCTACAGTTTTTCTTCAGTACTAAAGTCAGATTAGTAACATGCAGTTATTTTCACATTCTGGATTTACTGTCTTGGCTTTTTGTTGACTGATTCCCCCAAATGTCCTCTAACTGTTTTGGCTGAGATGGCTACTGGTGGTGTGCAAACAAGTTTAGAGATTATAAACATATGAGGAAAGGGCAAGCTAAAGTGCAAATTCTTATAAGCATCTGCACACACAAAAAAAATGTTTATGGATTTTACCGTCTCTGACTCTTTCTTGTCCCCCTTTTCAGCAGAAAAACAAATTCAGCCTATTAGTCTGGAATGACTTGGTCCAAGCCTTGATTAAGACCAGAACCCTTGTTCCATTCCCACCACCCTTCACTGCAGCTTCTCACTCAGTACATCAGCATCACCGGTTAGCATTCCTTCTAATAAGTGCTGAATAGTTTGTGAGCATATACAGTTAGTTGTGTTCAGCTGAAATTACAGGTGCAGGCTAAAGGAAAGCACTTAAGAACAAACACACTCAGTGCCGGTTCCAAAAAGATAGGAGTGCCCAGTTTTTGCTTTGTTGGCCCTGTGAGAGCTAGCGAAACAAAAAGACTTTGTGTGTGTCCACGCTGTAGTCTGTGTGTACTTTTGTGCTCTAAAGGTGTTTTGGATTCCAGTACAGTAAAGAACGAGGTGGGCGTTCACTTTTGCTCGAGAATGACTGGCATTCTCCTTCATTTCCTGCGAGCACTGCAAGTAGCAGAGGCACATGTGCTGGCCCACTTTGAATCCCAAGCACACATGCTAAAAAGCATACTCAGAGCTAAGTATGGCAGGACTTTGTGGGAGCACAATGCAGACCCACACTCAAAGTAAGAAGAAAAAAAAAAAAAAAGCAAATCCTTTAACAAAACTATAGAACACTGAAAATTTGAAAGCGAAAAGATGAAAGAAGACACCTCATATTCATTCTTTTAAATATTGTGAGATGTTTTAGTGCCGCAGTCCATTTCTTTGTACCAACACTCAAAAAGCCACAATTTGTATCCACTTCAATACTTACTAATACTACATCAGTGTTTACATAAGTTCTTATGCAGGGGTGTCCAAAGTGTGGCCCGAGAGCCATTTGCAGCCCTTGGAGTGATTTTGTGCGGCCCACGACTGCAATTAAAGAATGGTATGATTTTGACTCAAAGGTTTAGGCGGATGATGCAGATGTAGATCTTATTTTGATTTAATTGGGATACTTTTTAAATTTGTAGGCTAACAGTGCAACAAATTAAAATAATCTTCTCAGAATGAGTGATGTTAAGTACAATACAAATATTTAGCTATAATTACTCCCTTTATCTTACAACAAACCTTCACTGGCCAACCAAAAAGTAAAATTTTGGATAATGATTCATAAAACTTGTTTAATTATAACAAGTGTTTTCAAAGAAAATCATTTCAGTTTGTTTAATAATTGATGGGGAGAAACTGGGCATTTTTAAAGAAATATAAAGTGGTATCATCGACATACAAGTTGATCAACTTTATCAGTATCTTTTCAACCCTTCCATGAATCTGTTTTAGTGACTGTCAGTTGGGCAGTTTTTCAGAACTTTGATGACCCATTTGGGCCATCCATGGTCCAAACAGGTGTTTGAAGCTCCACACCATTTTTTTAAAGAGCTGTTACTCATTTTTGGCTTTTATCTTTGAAAATAAATGAAAATGAACTTTCCAAGCACAATAGAACACATAATAGACCCCAGAGTCTAATGAATTAAATTATTTAATAAATAAGTAAACAAAAGGTTAATGTTAATGATGCTCAATTTTCTGGATCTACAATCATTTAAGCTTACAGCCTTTCTTCAAAATTGTTCAAGTTATGGAGAATTTAAAAATGAGAGGGGAAAAAAATAAAATCACACATTTTAATTTTTGTTCTGCTTTTCTTAAATTACATTTTTTTTTTCTAGCCCACGAGTCTTTTCATCTAGAATATTCTGGTCCACCTATGAAAATGACTCCCCTGCTCTTATGAAGAGCTGTCTACTCCCTCTTGTGGCCACAAACTGATCGTTTCACCTACCTGGGAGGTGACATGGAAACATTTCAGTGCAGTCTAATTAAACTAATNNNNAGACATAAAGCGTATCATGAGTAAATGTTTAAACTGGCAAGCTTATGCAGAGTTTGGATTGATTTGAAGTTGAACCACTTCTGGTAAAAAAAAAAAAAAAACCCTAAAGAAAGACGCAGAAAGTGCAAGTGTGTCAAAAAAAAAATCTGTGTGCGTGTTGACGGAGAGGGTTTAATTCATGTGGCTGTTGGCATAAAGTATGCTGTGTATGCCCTTGTATATCCAGCGTGACTTTTGTTTGTATGTGGTTGGTCACACTTTGGCACTGGGTATTCAAGGCCTGAACAGGCAGGAAACTGGTGTGTGTGGTTAACTAATGTACTGCTTGTGCAAGTGTGTACTTGAGCCTCTTGTAACCACAAGCCAGGAATATCTGGCCACCTGCCATACAGAGGAGGATGCAAATCAGTGACAGACTGGTTGCCTTGGCTACAGGGAAGCCTTACATTACCCATGTACCTGTACTAGAAGTTGTAATGTGAAAGCATGTTTGAAAAATTATTTACTGGTACTGCACATCTGTTCATCTAAAGTTGTGTATTTAAAGCAAAATGAGTTTTAGCAAACCTCAACTCCTGTTGTATGTCGACATCGAGACAATGATTTTGTGCTTCATACCTTGTTGGTCCAAAGCCTGCATTAACCACTTCAGAAGCTTAGTGCATGGACAAACATGCATGGACCAATACAAGACACATCTGCACATGGAGTCAACTTATGTAACCACAAGCCAGTGAAATACAAGGAGGCTGCCAAATGTTTTTGGATTTTAGGAGTCCAGACGTCTGTCTTTTGCACACTCCTCTTCTGTTGACAAAATTATGAAGCTCTAATCACCAACCACTTTGAATCGTCTCCGTATTTGACATGTTCTAAGCATTCTGTGTTCTTGTCCTCTTTTCCTTCTTTGTTTTGTCTTATCTGTTGGTTTGTCATATGAGACACCTAACGATAGCCACAACTACTGTATCTGTCCTCCATGAATTTGGGATGAGGGGATGCTGTTACAGAAGGAATACAGCGATGCTTGCCAGAGGCATCACAGTGAATGGACGTAGTTAAGTAACAGGAGGACGATAAAAAGAAAGAGAGCATTTTAAAATGTTTTCTTGAAGAAACATTAGCAAATATGTCAAATAAAACAAAGTGAACACAGACTATGGATTACTTTACATGAAAAGTCATGAGTGCAGTCCAAATGGAGAATGCATCTGTTGTCTTAGTAGTCGTAACTCAACCTGCTGCCTTACTGATCTGTGATGATTGGGGCTCATAATACTATGCTCGTATTAACATCTTCACTCCGAGTCATAAATGTGTAACACAGTCCAGAGTTGGCGTTTGTTCTCTCCCACCCAAACAAACCCCCAATCCCCAACAGTACTCAGATTTAAATTATTATAGATGAAGGTAAAACACTCGAAGAAAAAAAAAAGTTTGTCAAGAAGTTTGGTGAACAAACTGTACTTGTTCTTTTTAATCTGCAAGTTTTCACTTTGCGCACAAGCTTAGGAGTAAGGAGAATTACACAGGTCTCATGACTGAGAATCTGTTTTTTTTTAATACATTCTTTCCCCTTTCCTGTTCTCTCCTTCTGTTTCTTTTGGCTAAAGTCACATCAGGCGCATGTGATAAAATGAAGAAATGACAGGACATGAGGATGCTAGCAGAGCCAGAGGATACATAAGGACAAAAAAGCTCTTACCTTTCTTTCTTTGGGGGTGTGGTGTTGTGAGACTGAGGGGTTTTGCACAAAGGGGAGCCGTAGGTGTACACTTCAGGTGGCTGTCTTGTCTACCTCCCCCCTCACTTCAGCCACATGAGTTTCCCATGAGATGTGACAGTATCAGATGTTCAGTGAACATGCAGCCAAAATGGAGGAGAGGTGTCCTCCGGGGCAAAACGCTGCCACCTTGGACTGGTCCAGTGCTGCTAACAAGTGCAGAGAAATACAAAAAAATAAAAATAAAAAAAAATTGCAAGTCAATATATAGTATTGTTAACTGCAGGTGGAGAACGCTCTTATCTCAATTTAGATATTTTTTTGGCTCTCTGTGGGGGGGAAAAAAAAAAAAAAAACTTTTAAAAGTCCATCCACGTGCTTCTTGGAAGAGATGGTGAAACCCAAAAAGAAAGTGAGAGAAAGAGAGCCGTCCTCTCTTTGCTGTCTTCAAGCTGTCCAGGCGCAGGTCTGAGGAGCACCTTCCAAATCTGTGCACTTTCACTCTCCAGGGTGGAAAGTAGGAGGGAAACACAGAGAGGGAGTGGAGGCAAACTCGGTCAGTCACTCAGGTTAGTCAGGGAAAGCAGCAAGGCAGTGTATTTGGAGCTGAAGGCTCCAAAGACTTATACCCAGAGGCTGTGCACCTCTCTGCTCCAGTCTCTTTGGCTTACTGAATGATCCCTGTCCCACTGGCTTATTTAGGGGAAGACAGGCAGGATTGTTCATTGGGTTAACCCCCTTTCATACAAAAAGCAAGTGTCTTGTGGCTGGCTGCAGTAAGGAAGGAGGGGTGTGAGCAGGATGGGGTGGGGTAACTGCCGCACAGAGAGGGATGGGATAGGAAAAGGAGAAGGGAATGAAGAAAGTCATGAAATGTGAAAATTAGAGCATCTCTCTTCTACTATTGTCTTTTATCTGCTTTTTAACATATTTCATTCATTTTTTTAATTATCCAGCCATGTATTACAGTGTGCCAGTCTATGATCTATACAATACCTTTTCAAGCAATATTTGAGTCAACTGCAATAAAGTTCAACTGACAAAAAAAAAAAAAATAAATACTTATACTGTACAGTACTTTTTTTAAAGCCCTTCTTAAAGGAGTGTCTCTCACTGCACTGGGGCTGTTGCTAAACCAGTGGATTACGTGCATTGCTAGACAAGTTGCAAGGAAATCGATTTTTTGTTGATGTCTCTGTGAAAGATGAGGGTTTGCGATCAAGTAACCAAAGAGCTGCGAGGCTGCAGTTTGTGCTTACATTTAGAAAATCACAACCTGCGTCTGTGCGCACTGTTAGTAAAACTGTATTCTTAGCTGAGCACATTATTTTGTTCTTCTGAGACAAGTTTGAGACACCCAAAACACAATTTCGAGATGTTTTGTGTTATTTTGAAGAATGTGACTATTTTAAAAGCAAATTTGACGCACAGATATTTTAAATATGCTCAGAACCCAATGAACAAGACAGCTCGTCTCTGTGGCTCTTACAAGAAAATTACAAATTCAAATAAAAGTTGCAATACATTATTGCGTGAGAACTTGAGCCTGGTTTGTACATGCCATTTTCAGTTCAGAAACCAAGACGATGTTATTGCAGTTATTTATTAAACCTTGGAAACCATCCATTATCTTTACCTGTGTCTTCCTTTCTGTGCTGCTGACGTCCAGCAGTCAGTGTGCAAGAGTTGGGGTACACCTGGACAGATTGTAGGTCCATCACAGGGACACATACAAACTATTAAGCCAAACAGCCAATCACACTCTCACCTAAGGAGTGAACATATAAACTTTACCCAGAGAGGGCCCTGGCTGAGAATCAGTCCGGCAACCTTCTTGCTGAGGGACAACAGCTCTACCAATTGTGCCACCATGCCACCCAACCAGAAACCACTCAATTCAAAAACACCTTTGTATTTAGGTTTATGTATGAAAAACACTTTTTCTTCTTGTGCCTTTCTGGCTACTTGGCAGTGCATACTTTTAATTTATTATCTGCCTAAAGTAATTGTCTCGTGAATGAAAGGACATGGCTATAACATAATCTGTTTTATTGACATTGAGGTAAGGCTCACCCCCAACATGTACTCAAAGAGTTATCAGATCATGTGATCATATGAAATGACAACATTAAGATTTTATAAAAAAAAAAAAAAAAAAAGGCTAAAGCATCATCAGTTTTCAAGAAAATATTATCTTCATTTAAAACTTTGGCATGAGAGGCAGATAAGATATGCATTTTTCTTTTTCTGCGCTCGCTCTCGCACAAGGCAGACACATTTTCTCTCACTCCCCTGTTCTCCTTGTCCTCCTGATTTTGTGCTCTCTGTCTGTGTCTCAGAGCTCCTGTTAAACATCTTCCAAACAAAAAAAACATTATTATGGATCTGGTCAGCTGGACTTTCAATGCAATCGACAAAATCTTTTCTACAAAGAAACAGGCTCCTGGAAAGCCCTCATGTCCCGTTGAGATTCACGCTGCAGGATACGTCATGGATGGGGGAGCTGATGTGTTTTTCCATTTTATCTCAGGAGGATGCAAAAACATATATAATTGGATTTATAAAACTGTAATAGGTTTCCTGCTTTTTGGAATCGACTGGTTCCTGGTTTATCAACATACAAAAAAGATGGCTGCAGCTAATTTGGCCCTCGTTAGGCTGCCTGCCTTGAAGGTTTGGTTCATTCTATGAGTACTCAAAATCAGTTGATTTATGAGCTAAACCATAAGATGGAAACGATTTGTGAGAATCACAGGCCACCTGTGGCTTCTAGGACTCACAAGCATGTTGGCGATGACCTTGAAGGAGGCTCATAGCACGGATCAGTGGAATCCCCACAAGTCTGGCCATTTTGGATCAAAAACACCAGCATGACTCAAGGCTGACAAGAAAGAAAAAAACAGTCTGCCTGAAGAAATCAACAATTGTGGCTTATCTGAATCTGACTGTCCCGTTTGGCCTTGGAAGCGGGCCAATTATCAAATTTCTCCTGGGACATGAGTAAATTAAGAAAAAGCTTAATCTATTGCATTTTTGATGTCTTAACTTGTGTCCTGATAGGACAATATGTGAAGAGATGTTTTTTGTAATACCACTATCCATCCTCAGGGCCTCTTCCCTTTTCCTTTCGAAGAAGTATTCTGATAAAGGATAAGAGGCCGCGCTCCAGTAGTAGCAGCAACGTGCACTCCACTCATCTTTCGGATGACTGTACAAACTTAATTGCTGTATCTTGGTACATTGATAATAAAGCTTATTCTGATTCTGATTTTGCTTTCTTTAAAAAATGCTAGGCCTTTCCTTATGTAGCAACACCTACTGTTCAAAAGGAAAAGTGCAGTGAGTGTCGCCTGTCTCCAGTATAAACAGGAACTCCACTCTTTTGACATCACAATTCACTTGCTGCGTAAGCCAGGCGCCAATATAATTGCAGCTTTAGAGTTATTCACAAATACCTGAGTCATTTTTCCCCTTTTGCATTCTGTTTGCTGCTAATTGTTTTTATCAAACAACCTCTAAATTACAAAACCAATCAAGCATTTTCCAGGAAAATTAGTAAAATCTCATGAAAATTGATAATTATGTTTTGGTTGCTGGCAAACAACCCAGAACTAAGATTTTCCTTAACAAAGAAGTGTGTTACAAGTACCTGCTAAGCACAGGGAAAGCATTAAGGGCTTAATTAGTGGTGCGATAGTTATCCCAGTGCTATGCAAGTGGACCTTAAAATATGTTTTGCTTTTAGCCTCTGATGAAGTGAACTAGAGAAACTAAGTCAATGGTTGAGTTAAGCTCAGATGGAGTTTGTGATTTCAAATAGAAACAAATACAATAAATTACAAAATGCAGAATATTATCAAGATTTGTACTTTTTTATATTAAACTTTCCCATTTGTTACCAATTTATTAAAGGCTGTGTCATTTAAGGAACACTGACTGATTCACTCTTTCAATTACCCTAAATGTTCCAGCCAGTTATCAAACGCCGGTCGTCATGCTACACTTTTCTCAGTCATGTTTTTGTTCAGAAGGAGTCATAAATGTCCACAGACTTTATACTCTACAAATCACCAGAATCAAAGTCAGGCTGAACTCAATATTTCCTTATATAAGAATTTCCGACATCTTCCCTACAAGGGCACATTTGGCTAATGTCTATTATATTTAACAGTTATATTTAATGGGACCTGCTGTTTGAATAATTGCAACATTTACAGTGCATTTTCATTTGCCCTCTTTTGGCAAATTCTGCAATCTTAAGTCCAGCAAAGTGAATGAGCACATGTTGATGGAACAAAGCATGGACCTCCATCACATGCGTACATCTGTCCTATGCATATGGAAAGTCATAAACTTCACCATTGTTGACCGAGCTGTCGAAATCAACCAAATCTCTAATGAAAACACATTTGGTTTACAAGTGGAGCCAAGTAAATTGAATAATCTTAAAAAACAAGCAGCAGGCGTCACGTCTGTGAAAGACCCACAGTAGAAGCAAACTGAACGGCTCTGTGAACATGAAACGGGTGGAGTGACCAGAAGCTTGGCCATGATGTCATCAATAGGAGCCCTGTGTAGCAGTCTGACCTGCCATTCATTCCCCCAACAGGTGTGTGCTTCTGTGTGAGCACGCTGTTGTTGCTCACACCCTACAACATAACTGGTGGTTGTCTGTGAGCTTAGTGAGGCAAAAAATTGGTTGGTGGAGTCACTCACAAGCACACAAAAAGCCTCCGCCTCTCCACTTCACGGCTATGCTACAGTGGCGTTGAAGAATTCAGCCTTTAGCTCCTCAAAAATCTCAGCTTAATACAGTCATACAACACACATTTAGCTCAGTCGTACCCTTTGATCAGCACACACACACACACGCATGTGCAGAAACACACACCTTTGGGAAAAAAAAAAAACATTCACTTAGTCTTGGTATAAAAACTCCTTCCCACTTGTGTGCTTTTACAAGGTGAAACATTCTTAGGAAAAGGGAAAAAGCACCTGGTTGTCATAAGCTTCTCGTTTTTTTTCACTGCACTTTTCTCTTTCTTTTCTTTCCATTACTAAGAGTAAAAACAAACAGGGGTAGTTTACTGACTGGAAAACATCAGCAGAAACTGACTCTGCCATTGATGTTCAGCAAAAAAACAAAAAGCCCCCCCAAAAAAGCAGCAAAGGGCAGTTTGGCGTCACAGATACACCCCACCTTGCACCACACCCGGTGTCGCCAAACATAGACCCTTTATGCGTCAACGTATGGGGGTCTGTTCTACTCAGAGGTGGTGTGTTTAGGGTGGAGCGGGTTGGTTTTGGGGGCGCATGAAGCATGTGTGTTCTTAAGAGGGTAACGTGAATGGGTAGATTGTTGTAGGGCGGAGCTGTTTGTGAGATTGATTGGGATCAAGTTCCATGAGCCAATATGACTGTTTATTTCAGTAAGTTCACCTCCTGAGTATGGCATTGTGGTAGTAACTGCATGAATAGCACAAGCTTAACTGATCATTAATGGTGTTTCATCTCACATGTGAGGCATTTTTTATACTTCTGCCCTGCATTGCATTAGCACTCATGTGAAACCTAATGCACATTTTATTAGTTAACAGAGTTCTATAAGCCTTTGATATCAAATAGTGGTTTCAGTCAATGCCAGAAACCTTGGCGCTACTTACACATGTTTTATTGTCTCTGCTGGGCTGCAGCTACACACCAAACGGACCTCCATCCTGCCGAGCATAATACGTGTATTTGCTGATTTTTGGGGAAATGTTTCCACTTTAACTGGACTTGCATAATAGCATTTATAGTCATTCAAAATTTGTTCATGAACATTAATAAAGTACAAATACAACATCAGCACCAGTTCTATAGATGGCAATTCTAAAGTGCAGTTTTCTTGCTGGTAACACTGTTCAACCTTTGTTGGTTCTGACTTTACACAAAGATTGGCCTATCTGTGCCAACTTAGCACATTAAGAAGAGCAGAGACTGTTAAAGGGTGAAAGAGAACAAGAAAAAAAACCAAAGAGGATGTAAAGCAAACAATAAAGACCACAAAAATGTATGAAAGGGGACATTTAAAATGTGTTATTAATAAAGCAAGGAAAATGTGGATTTTTCACTTGATTTTGGATCAAATTTGGGGGATTGGATTAGATTTCATTAGGGGAATTTCTCTGAAACAGGGTTGGGGCTCTTCCACTGTATAGCAAATGGTTATAGTGTGGTTAGAGATGGTATGATGGCTCAGGAGATGGGCAGGATGGACAAATGGCTAAAAGAAGAAAGCAGGTGGAGGAGGAGACCATTTTTGGCCAGACTCCTAACCTGTCTTACCTGATGTATATTGTTGCCGAGTTCAGTTTTCCCTTTGGGAAATCATTTGATACTGAAAAAAAGAAAGGAAGATGAGGGGACAGTAGAAAGAAAAAAGGACAACAGTGTTTCCAGCCTGGGAAAGAATCTCCTAAATAATAAGTGAGGACAGCCAGGGTAATTCTTCCATCTGTTGGAATGAGTAGAGGCAGCACGGGAAAATGAATGGATGAGAATAAAAGTTTCAGCAATAAGAGGAAAGTTGTGGTCCACTTTAAAAGTTATTTACTGAGTAATTTCTCCCATTTTATTATTGAATACAATGTCCATGCACAAGTATGCCTGAACAGAGTAACACGTTATTTCACTACTTTTGTGTTTATGGCAGGTTATTTTATCCTGGGTGGTCCTTGCTCCATGTTTTAGGGGCTATTAGCCCTCAGTCAGGAGTCATATTTCAGTTGTATATGTTTGAGGAAGGAAAACATCAAAATAAGAGCTCAGAAGAGGACTTACTGCCTGCATTGTACAACAGTCACAGTAAAAATGCAAGTATGCGTGCATATTTGAGGTTAGCCTGCGTACCAGTGGATATCCTAATCAGCTGAGCTGGTGGTGAGATGAAAGTATGTGAAGATTATTGCCTGGTAATTGTTTCCAGAGTGCAACGGTACTGACCTATCTCAAACTGAACAAGTTTCCTTCTTTTGTGTATGCTCAGACAAATATTGCATTGCCACAGCAAAGGCAAGACACCGAACATGTGATGGAAAACAAAAACCTCACCAACAACTTTCTGTGTTAAAGAAAACTGAGCAGATTATAAATTCACATCTAAGAAATCAAATCAGTAATTCATTTCTTTTGTTTACTGATCTGATGGGAGTATCCATGAACAAACGCACATTTCCTTGTCCACTAACTGAACTATTATCCTGTCAATCTTCAATCGACACCAACACGCAAACAGTAAAAACCACACCCAGAAATCTGTACTACACTGATAAACGTAACACTCCACCAGTTATTCAACAATTCAGATTCTAATTTCTTTCACACCCTTTTGATGAAAGACTCATTTTGGTTGGCCAGCCCTGACAGGGCAACAAAAACACCAGTCTTTTACAAACAAAGAAAAAGACAGGAGAAGGTTTGTTTTGTTATAGTTTTAAAAACCATTTTCCATTTCAGAATCAGGAGACAAAGGAGCAATTTCCTTCGCTCCATGAGCAACAGAATCCACAAACCCAAACAATCAGGTTAGGATAAATAAAGCCTATGGCTGGAGTTTGGAGATTTCAGCGGTACATCCAAAATCTCCACCCCAGTTAGATATGAGGGACTGGCAGCGTGGTCCTAGGGTGTGCCAAGTCCATCCATGTCTGTCAAAATGTTTTAGAAAGAATAAAAAAAGAAGCTGCATTCTCCAAATGTAACAACTGTTTGGGAATAAAAGGTATTAAAGCCTGGAGACAGAGGCATTATAAACTTCATGTCCTATAGTTATACATAATCATGACTTAATCATTGCTGTTGTCCATAACAATTTGCAAATTGGCTTTTTAAATTGTTTGCATGATACTCACAGAATAGTTAATCACTTTCAAGCTACCACAATAAAATATTAAGAGCACAAACAATGTGTTTTTTTTTAGCATAAGTATTTTGTTGCTTGTGCTTGTTGGCATTAAACAATATTTGTAATTTGCTGTTTAAACTTTAACCCTTAAAAACCACTGGGTGTTGTTCTGGAGCAGTAGAAACCATCACCAAAACACACTGGACTATGACCGTAACGTAAACCTAATTTATAGCCTATTAACTTGATATTAGCCTGTATGAAGTAAAAAAAAAAAAAAAAGACTTGCTCAGAAAGGAAATTACAGTCATGAAAATGTACACAAATCCATTTTATACAATAAAAAGAACAAATAAAACAGAAAATGTTAAGCATGCAGAGGAAAAGATGCACCACAGAGCCAGCCTATGACATACTGGCAGTACAGTATAGGCAAATGCCAAGAGTGCGCCACAAATAGGGGAAGGAAAAAAAGTGTACCGTAACTTTCTTATACCAAAACTAACAGGTAATATTATTTCCTAATCGTGATGCTCGAATGAGCCCAAAATGCACAAATGATGTTTGAACAACCTAAAACTCTCTGGTGCCTGGGAATGAGAACAGAGAGGGAGAAAATGCAACAAAGGCAGAGGTACTGTAAAAAAAATCAAAAGTCAAGAAATGTATTTGTTGCAGAGCGACAGTACCTTTACCTGAACGTGGTCTGCTCATCAATAAACAGGGTTGGAACAGCTTAACTTTAGCTGATGTTCTGTAACAGACTGAGCTGTGATGAGACCTAATCCTGTAGGGAACTCCAACTCCGTTTATCAGGAAAGTTTGCAAAGAGCAAATCTATTCAGCATGTGCTATACATTCATCTACATTTTATTATTATTATTTTTCTTTATTTATAATATTTGCTCAGCTTATAATGGTCAATCAAAAATGTTTTTCCACTTTCTCTCCTTTGTATATTATAATGTTAAGTTCACTTGTTTATTTTGTTAGTTCATATAGTTTAAATCACATATGTCAAACTCACGGCAAGCCAAATCTGGCTCTTAACATTTTATTTGACCCCCAAGCAAAGTTTTAAATGTAGCTCTTAGATTGAATTAGAATTTACACCTTGTCAAGTTTTATGATCAAAGTTTTAAAATTATTATTATCTGGAGTATATTTTGCTGAACTTAAACCAGAACAAGGTTGCCAGCTTAAATGTTGTCCCCTCCAGGGTCCTGAAAATTGGACTCAGTCAGCTATGTGGGATTCAACAGGACCTCTTCAATCTTAGCACAGGTCAGTAGTTCTAGTTTGAAAGACACTTTGTCTAATGTTGATACCTGAGATATTTTATTCTCATCCCAATTGGTTGTTAGAACATTGCAACCAAAACGCACATCATAGAAGCCCTAAAAATACTAATATAAAGCACTTTCAATATGTAGAGCAGTGACCTTTGAAATTAAGTTTAAGATGCTGTCATCTACCTGCTTTAGCAAACCCACTCTATTATGAAAGGCATCACTGTGGGGGTCAAATTCTCCATTGCGTTTAAAATGATTTGGCCTTAATTACTGTATGGAAAGCTCCTAAAATTGCAGGCGGATGCCTTCACAGCTACCTGAACTGTATTTTCACTGTTTCACTTCACTTTGCACACCACAAACTTCTGGTAAAACTCAGAGCCCTGTCGTCTACAGAAATACTTAGGTGACTCATTTAAGGGTGTGTCAGTGGTAGACATTGGTGGACTGCTTCGAAGCATAGTGCGGGAAAAGTCACCTCACTTGTAAAATTAAAGCTGTGAATTTTAGGAGAATAGGAGCAAGCCAAAAACTATTTCAGTACAATGGAATCTGGGTAGTTAAGGGTTAGTTAACCGAGTGTTCACCTGGAAAAAAAAAAAACTGCATATGACACAGTGGGATCTGTGTTTATGGAAGGACAGGGCAGACTCATATTCAAAAGGATCTTTACGGTATATCCTTTAATATTTGCATCAGGAAGGTACATTATTTCTGTAGGTCTGTGGAGAAAAATACAAAAAGAAATAAAATTCTGCTTGACAGCAGAATCAGAGTCAGGGGCCTAAATAAACTGAATGAAGCAGAGTTAAAATATACAGTTTTGTGCACAGGACTGCTCTGGAGCATTCACTGTAGAATTAATCACTTTACAGCAGCTCCGCAACATAGTGGAAAACATTTCACAACCTCTGCACAATATACTGATGAAACAAAAGTCTGACATTTCAGTAAAAGGCAAAAGTAGCACAAGTGGTTTCAATTTAAAATTGGGGACAGATGAAAAAAGAAACTGCATATAGCAACAGGGAAAGCTTGGCTACAAAATGTAGACCATAAGCCCTTAGGAGAAGTGATCCCACTGGAGGAGGCTAGAAGCTGAAACCAAAGCAACGCAGAGAAAGATTTGTTATTTTTTAGTGCAACATAAGGTGCAACAAGAAGTGTCTTCCAAGGAAATATAGCAACTTGCCCATATTTAATGATTTTGAGACTACCATCAACAGTTCACAGCACTAGCTAATCCTCATGAAGTGCTACACCTTAAGAGGTAGAAGTCAGGAGAAGAAAAGCAATAGTCTCCATCACACCAAACCCACCTAGGCTGAGACGTACAGAAGAAGCATGAGAGAAGGAAAAATCAAATAAAAACCAATTACCGTACTCAAAGCTAGAGGATTAATGAGAATATCTAGTAAACATCATAGTGACACACATCAAAGATGAGTTGTTGAGTATGGGCTCAGAAGTAGACTAACAGTAACACCAAAAAAGCCACGTTGCAGCTATGGGTTTACAGAACACTGAATCACAATTGAAAGACAAGACACACAAACCTGTGCATGGCTTGGACTGAAAACCAGTGAACCTGTGACTTGATGCCACATACAGATCCTGAAATGTTTGGGACAATACAACATTGGCAAGACACGAAAGCTTTCATAAAAAACTCAATGTCAATGTGAGAATTAACTCTAGAGGCCAATTCAAGTGCAGCGTATACTAAAGCAATGTCTCGCCTCAACTAATTTTCTGCAGAGGTCTGAATGCCCCCTCAGTCAGATAATGTCAAAAAGTGGCCACAAATAACAGTTCTGACATGCAACAGTCATTAGCCACCTCCTGTACATAAATAGCATCTAGCAATAAGCTAAAAGTGAATGTGACACTGAGTTACTGATCCACCTCAATAGGATAATTTACTAGAACGTTAGGCTGTAATTTTATCTGGACCAATTAGGCTGAATGACACCTAAAGAGAAAACATAAAATAAATGAAAGGATTGAACTACCAGAAGGAAGCATTGCAGACTCGTAAATACAGAAAAAAAAAAAAAAAAAACTTTGGGGTCTCTACGGCAAAAAGTCATTATGAACCACCTGAAAGATAGTCATCCATAACCAAAAACATATAAAAGTAAGGCAGGTTCTGAAAAAAACAACCGAATGAAAGAGCAAAGAACAAGCCACCAACAACAGATAAGGCCTAATCAAAGAAGAAGAAAAAAAAAATCAGTCACGATTAAAACAAGAACACCCCAATATGTGCAGACAATTTCACTGCAAGTTCAGTACCCTGAGAAGGTGCACTGAGTAGAACAAGGAAAACAGAACTTGTTATAGAGCTACTATTCAAGATTAAACATCAAATATCTAGGAGAAAATTAGAAAAATGGCTGTCAAAGTGAAAGTTGCTGCCTAAGATACATTAAGAAGAGAAGCAGGCATAGAAAAGTGTCTGGTTCCGTGAAAAAAAAAAGACAAATGGAAAAGCACCCAAAATCGTACCAAACTGAGCCGAATCGGGCTGAAGAGGAGCGGTGGATACGGAGCTTTAGTATATTTTAGGCATCAGAGATCCACATTGAACAGAACACTGAGTGGATCTTCTACCATTAGACTGAAGAAGTGACTGATAAAAACTTGTCAGCAAGCATTTAATAAAATATAGGCCAATGGAAAAAAAAAATGGCCAATGCATTCCCACAAAATGGGCATTTCATCTTAACAGCTGATGAATTACATTTGCCATGGATGTCCTTTTACACCCAATTTCTGAAGCATGATGAGGGCTGCTTTTGCATGAAATATATTTTTCTTTCCACTTATCAAAAATGTATATCTTACATGTGTATTTCAATACATTTAGTAGCAAAATCCCTGTGAGTGAGCGGGTGCTACCCCCCATTTGTTCAACAGTCTTTTTGTCCCCCGTTGCAGAGTGAAGAATGGGACTTGGAAATACCCTTCATCCGTTCGTGCATGCATGTTGTGAGCATGATCACTTAGGGAAGAAAGTGATGTTCCGACTTCCATTTTGGTGTGCAACTGCATCTAGGCATAAGAAAGGTCAAACTCAAACTTAAACAAATTGGGTTACCAACTCAAAATCCAAAATGGCCACCAACATACACAGTTCAACACAATGGCACTTCTTTAAGCTATTTAACTGTAAATAATGGTGTACCGGGCAGCATGGTGGTGCAACTGGTAGAGCTGCTGCTTCTCAGCGAGCAGGTCCCCAGTTCAAATCCCAGTCTGGGGGCATTTCTGGGTGGAGTTTGCATGTTCTCTCTGTGCATGAGTGGGTTTTCTCCGGGTTATCCGGTTTCTTCCCACAGACCAAAAACTTGTGTGTTAGGCTAATTGGTAACTAAAAATGCCCTAGGTGTGAGTGAGAGAGTGAATGGTTGTTTGTCTCTATGTGGCCCGTGATGGACTTGCGACCTGTCCTGGGTGCACCCCACCCCTCGCACAGTGATTGCTGGACATGGGCACCAGCAACCCCTGTGACCCAAATTGGAAGAAGCAGGTAAATATAATGGATGGATGGATAATGGTGTACCACAAGGCTCAGTCATAGGACCCACTCTCTTTACAATTTATATAATTAATGTAAGTCGGAACATCCCTGATGCCTCATTGCATCTATGTGCCATTGATACAATTGTTTAATGTCAAGTTTAAACAGTTTCTAAGGTTTTCCAGCATCTACAGTCTACAACTGGCATCATCCAGTCAGACTTGTTCCATCTCATAACTCAAACTGGTGTTAAATGCTGATAAAGTCAAGTCAAGTCAAGTCAACTTTATTTCTAGAGCACAGTTAAAACAGATAAACTGTTATCAAGGTGCTTCACAA
>JARVGQ010000737.1:11372617-11384625 GCA_031762355.1 Hypsolebias martinsi | reverse complement strand
CAAACTGTTTCCCCACCAAGCAGTAAACACCTTAAGTGGACCAACCAGTTTGCTGGAGTTAAGATGGTTTCTGGAGGCCGTCCTGTCCCTCGTCGACTCCTCCCCGGGCCGGCAGCCACAGCCAAAGTGGTTCAAGGAAAGATGAAGCCCTCCGGATGGAGGGTGAAACGTTTCTATAAAAAAGAAACTGTCCAGATGACCCGACTGAGAATTATTGGATAACGCTTATAAGCTTGTAAACATGTGTTTTTAACGTATTCCACGTCCATCCATCCATTATTATTATCATTATTATTACTGTATTATTATTATTATTATTATTATTATTATTATCCATTTAGCTGCTCCTTTCTTTCTGGCTCTCACGGGGGTCACTGGTGCCCATATCCAGCAGTCGTGCAAGAGGCTGGGGACACTCTGGACAGGTCTCCAGTCCATCACAGGGACACATAAACAAACAAGGCAAACAACCATTCACTCTCTCACTCACACCTAGGGACAATTTAGAGTTAGCAATCAGCCTAACATGCATGTTTTTGTATGCTAGAGAAAATCTCATGAACAAAACAATATAATAGTTTCCAGCTTACGCATTCAGTGCGTCAGAGACAGTGTGGTTAAACTAAACTCTACTAACCATTAGCTCAGGGCTAACTCATCAGAGTCAACAATCAGATTTATTTGGCGTGATCATTTACCAACGCATTATGCGTGCCTCTGCTCCATCCACACACTATATTACTATGTTCTTGAGTTACTGTAGGGTAATATTTTGCCCATGACTGAGTGTGTTTGTTTTGTCTGTCAGTAAAATCTCTCATGAACGACAAAACAGATTTTAGTGGAACTCTCAGAAAGCAATCCTTGGCTGGACATTTAATAGACATTTCCATTCAGTGTGGCTGCCGCAAATAATCACCTGTAGCAAATACAAAATGGCTCCTACTCCATCAGTTTTAGAGATGTTTAGCTAAAATCATGTGTTGTAGTAACTGAGAATCATTAACAACAAATCCTCTGAGCATTAACGCATCTCGTGTGATCTTTCCACCGAATTACTTTAACACAGAGTTGGTTTTGCTACAATATTTCAGATATAAATGAAACAGACATTCACAGACAGTCCTTTAAAACTGCTTCAAAATTGTTAATCAGGACTCTGTGATGTTCACATGACAAATATTATCCTGAGTCAAAGTTACTGAGGTGTTAGAAGAAAATAGTTAATTATAGACACTTCTTAGAACAGTGTATGAATGTGATAGTGTGCTGATGACTTAACAAGGCATACAATTATACAGCCTTAGTGGGAATCATGTGAGCAGAAATAAAATGCACAATAATACATTCATGTTTGTTTATATTTCATCTCGATAGAATCCTGAATCAAGTCTTTCAAAGTTAAGCCGCGCTATCACCTTCAAAAGACAATTCCGCCTAAAGTGATCGTTCAGAGCTTTTAAATGGGCTTCTGTGGAAAGTTATGAGCAAACAATACCTTTATTCATGCCTTTTGATCTGATTGAATCAATAACGTGTAGTGTAAATATTGTTGATGGCATTTTGAAATAAGCAAAGTGAAACTTCAGCTTACATGTACATGTATTTATAGGTCTGCCATCATATACAGGAAGTCCTCGACTGACGTTCGAGTTTCGTTCCTACGCACCGATCGTAACCCGATTTTAACGTAAGTTGGAATTGATCGCACGTGGCGATCGTTAGTCCGAATTTTGGCCGTTAGTCGAGAAAATACATGTAAATGTATGCTAACGCTGTGCCGCACAACCATTCATCGACACAGAACTTTATTTACAAACAGTTAGCTAACACATTACACCACACATTCATCTATAAACACATATAAACACATTATAAAAGTGCGTGCGTAATGACGTAAAGACGCATTTAGACCATAACTGGACTTCATTGTTTTCAACGGGGGTCGATCATAAATCCGGGTTTACGTAGGTCGGGTGAACCGTAACTCGAGGACTGCCTGTACATTATCAAGGCTTCATCTGCAGTCAAGAGTGTTGCGCTGGTCTGTTGTAGGAAAAAAGGAAGTGAAATGAAAGGTAAACTTAAGTTGCTGGTCCATTTAGGTTTTAACACTCACCTTTGGTCATGAGGTATGTCATCTGAGGTGGTTCAAGCACCTGATAGCTTCCTCTGGAGGCTTTCCAGGCACATCTCACTGGGAGAACGCCCTGGGGCAAACTAGTAACTGGCTGGAGAGATTATATCCTCTCTGACCTAGGATCCATCAACGAGCTGGAGAAAGAGATGTCTAGGTTTCCTTCCTGAACCTGTTGTCTTCCAACTACAGATAAGTGGAGCAAACTGAATGGATAACTGGATGACTGAATAGGGAAGTCATCAAAACATGTGTTCTACCCTGATGGATGGGAGTTTGCAACTTAATTGCATAAAGCATAAGTACACATTGTTCAGGGGTGTCCAGTCCTGCTCCTCAATGGCCACCGTCCTGCATGTCTTACTTGTTTATCTGCTCCAACACACCTGATTTGAACGACCGGGTGATCAATAGGATTCTGTAGAACTTAAAGAGATTCAGTCACTGAATCAGGTAGATTGGAGCAGGAAGCTTACTGGACACCCCTCACAAAGTTGGTCCCGTTCACATTATTTTCAGACAAGGCCTAGCACGAGACAAAAGCTCTAAACTAGAGACTGAAATCCAAAGTTTGAGACCACTGGTGACTTTTATCTAAACTCTACATGTGTCTCATTGTCAAACCTCGTCCAGGCCTCAAAGTAGGACACCCGGATGGAGGATGGAAGAGTCGTTGGTGGTTAGCTAAGTTAGGTGAGGGTCATAGACAAGCAAAAAAGAGAAAAAGAGATGCCTTAACCAGGCGACGGTGGGGTGCACCCTGAGCTATAGATGGGAGGTCAAGCGTGGTTTTGTCCCATGATGATTTGTACTGTCAAGAGTGAGACAGCTGTTTTACTGATTTAGTGGAAAATATCCAACTTTTAACAGGAATCACACCATGACGGCAGAACTAAAGACAGTTTGGTGTACAATATGTGTCGCCTTCGTGCTTGCTCAAGATGAGAGTTCTGTGATGGAGTTAAACTCAAAGCAGTCTGCTCCTCAGATAAACAGTGTTAAATTATTATTTTTATGTATGGATGTTTCTGTTCAGTGCCCTGAGATGACTTCTGTTGTGACTTGGTGCTATGTAAATAAACTGAATTAAATTGAATTGTATGGAAAATTAATCCCAACACATTTGGTTACAACGTATTAAAAGTATCACTACTCAGCACTGATTATGAAGCAAAAATATGCATCAGCAGTGACAAACATGACCAATTAATCATCAAAATAAATGAACTAAACTACGAAAAGCCTAAAAGCATCATATACTCCTTCAAGTGTTCACTGGCTCAGTCTCAGTTGCTTTTATTTTCCAGGCTAATCCTGCCACAGCTGAGCTGGCAAATATGAGCTTTTCATTGCAGCAATAAGTCAGCTATGCTCCAGGGTCTGAGCCAGCAGCCTTTTGGAGAAGTGAGGTCTCTCATTTATCATCGCACAAGTCCCAAACGCTCACAGGGCTTCTTCTTTCTCCGCACCTCCCTGATGGTGTTTTCTTTTCCTTCTCCTGTCTAACCAAACAGAGACTATTTACTAATTATATTTACACTTAAAGCTTTGTTCATCGTGCTGCATCAGAATGGTTTTGACCCAAAATCTCTTTATCGGTATCATCCCTCGCAGCATCCCACAGTCCAACCAGTACTGAATCATGTTCGTTTACGTTTTGTCCCCTTCAAAAGAGGGGCAAAGATCTTCTCACAGCAGCATGAATGATGGAGAGCAAGCAGGAAATAGGAAAATAAAACGTCCAAGTGGCTTGGCTGGAAGGAAAGTGGGTTAAGAGGGGTGTGATGGATGAGACTGGGAGCTTTCTTGACTCATGGCCTGCTTTCTCAGGTGACTAATGTGGTCAGTGACATCTCTCTCTCCATCCCCTTGGCCATTCCTGTTCCACCCTCCCCTCCATCCAGACTGGGATCCTGGTAGCTTGAAGCTGAGCTGTACACTGGATCTCACTCCACTTATGTCAAAGCTCCAAGTCCCAGTTTACTGACTGTGTTCTGCTGAGGGTGGGGACAACAGTATGCTTCCCTGCAGGGTTGAGCAGAACACATCTTTGTTTTATGTGGTGCCAGAGAAGAGATGTGTCTGTTCAAAAGTAGAACAAACTATGAATCCAAGAAAACAGTATTTATCCGTTTTCCTTGCAAGACTGCTGTCATCACATTTCAAGTTTTCTTTGTACTTCCCTTTAGGCGTGATCTAATTTTGCTTTATGTGCTGATCGGCCTGATCTCTTCTCAGCAGGTATTATTCTATTTTAAGGCTTGGGTGACAGTTACTGACTGTCTTTCTCTAAGTTCAGCTCGAAGACTCCAAATTCGTCTTACTGTGATTTCAACGCTTGTTTTAAATTCCACGATTTGAGAAGTTGAAACATGTGAGTGATGTGAAGCAGACGTAGCAAATGTCATGCTTTGCAGATAGCTCTGCTGACAGGATTTACTCTAAACTAAAGTGAATGCATTGATCAAAACGTCAGAACTAATTTTGAGCTTTGAAGAACTTCAGTGGCAATAACATATGATTGTTTATTAGCTTCTGTGTTTTGTTGCCTGTGCACATAAATGAGACCAATCATTCAGCAGAGTTGGCAAGCTGAGCTGAATATATCTCTGTCTGATCAGTGGGTACTTTGTCAATCAAAAGAAAAGTAAAGAAAACAGTATCTAATTTCATCCAACATTAGATGTTTTATTCACAGTGAGAAGTTTAGGATCCATGCATATTCAACACTTTATCCCCAAATGGACTTACAGAAGACTTACAGAAAAATTTTGTGGGTAAAAGCAATAATACTTGAAAAAGTGAGGTCTAGTGGAGAAATTATCAGTAGTCAGTATCTTATCTACATTAGACAGCAATAAAAATAGAGCTTGATTTAATGACTCGGGGAAATTTTAATTAACTGAGAAGTAGAACTAACTGCTAGTCAAACTGAGGCCTACTCCAGAGCAAATTTAAACTACGTATATACATAAATTAAATCTTTAAAATCTTGTGGTTAAAGTACTGGTAAATGTCTTACTCTAAACTGTTGCTCTTTTATTTACATGATTGTTTACTCAAATATTGTGTTTGTTTATATGAAAATGTGACCATTTATAATTTGATACAATAAATTCAGAGTAAAACACGTGTTGCAAAATGAAACGTGTCAAGCGTACCAAGCCTGTACAACAAACTGATGTTGCTGTTTTTTCACTACTTTTCCTTTTGCTTGTCCTTTTGGTTGCCATTTTATTTTAACTTGTTTAAAAAAAAAAGTACACATTTTTTATGATGTCTATTGTAGCTGGTGTTGTCCACTGTTGCCATCACTCTTTGTTAAAAAAATTCAGGTCTCTCTTGTAAATGAGTCTCCGAGGCTCAGTGGGATTAACCTGTCTAAATAAAGGTTGAATCATGGAGAAGTAATTAGAGAAATTGCATTTCCTGTTAAAATGCAGTGTAAATGCTTATTCCAGAAGAACCTGCAGAGAAACAGCTGACATTAATTAAAAACATTGCTGAATTGTAGCTGAAATAAAAGAACAAGTCTAAAGGAGCAAAAGAAAGCAGAAATAACACATATGCTGAAATAGATTCAAATAAGCAGAAATGAGCATAAAAATTAGGAAACTGGCTAAAAAAAATTGAATTAGCAAAAAATGGCTTAAAAGTAGCTAAAAGGCTTAACTTGCCAGAATGAAATGACTGAGCTAAAATAAACGTGGAATTAACTGAAAAAGCAAAAATAGCACAAATGCTCGAAAGGACCATAAACTGAAATTAGCAGAAATAAGTTAATGAAGCTGAAAGTAGCAGAAATGAGCATGAAAACTTGTATTTGTCTAAAACCACCCAAAATTAGCTAAGAAAATGTTAAAAAGGAACCAAAACAGGTAGAACAAACTTAAATTAGCAGAAGAAAGCAGAAAAAGCATGTTTGCTGAAAGAAGCAGAAATTAGCACATAAAATGGAAAATTATCTGGGAAAAAAATGCTGAAATTAGCAACAACAACAAAAAAAGCCAGCTGAAAAGTAGCTAAAAAGGCAGAAAGAAGCTGAAGTTACCAGATAAAGTGGAGAGGAACATTTTTGCTGAATTAGGCTGAAAAAAAGTTTAAATAAGTGCAAAAAATGTGGAATTAAGATGAAAAAGTTAGAATTGGCATAAAACAGCTGAAATAGCAGAAAGGCTGAAACTAGCAAAAATAAGCTGAAAGAAGCATAACACGCTGAATTTAGCAAAAAGAGGTTAGAAGAAGCTTTTACAGTCTTGCCCCTTTGTACCTGTCACAGTCATGTTCATGTTTTGCTTTTTCTGCCAAGCTCTGCCTGCTCCTGCCACTCACTCAGCCCCACTCTGCAATCAAGCTCATGCACTACACCTGTTCACCACTTCAGTTCCTCAGTGCCAGATTCTCAAACCTATCACAGAATAGGGGCCGAGATGGTGCAGGGGCAGGGCATCCGACTCGGGACCCGAAGATCCTGCGTTCGTTTCCTGGTCATTGCTCATCTCGTGGTGTCTCTGAGCAGGACACCCAATCCCAAATTCATCCCCGGGCGCTCACATAGCTGTCCACTGCCCCACCTTGGTGCATCCCAGGTGCAATGGGCTAAATGCAGAGAGCCAATTTCGTCTTTGTATGGGAACATACAATGATGACAACACGTAACTTTATTTATTATTAGAAGTAGAAATCCACCGGATCTTGTCTCTTGCCTTGCCATGACTCCTTGCCTGTTTCTGATACCTTGCCTTGCCCGAACCCTCTTGGATTTGTCTGCCTTTTGCTCATGGTTTCTGACTCTGCGCCTTCCCCTTTGACTACGCCTTTGGATCATGATTTGGCTCTGTTTTCGGCTCTCTGCTTCAACGTGCTTGACCCCTACAACTACTCACAGACCAGGATTCTGGATCTCCCTGTTCTGGACCTCAAGTCCTTTAATCTACTCCACTGTAGCAACTCACTCTACAGGAGTGACGTCACCAGCTTCAGCGCGATTAAAGCTTCAGCCTCAACATCAAGACCGAAGGTTAGTGAAAACACCAATATCCACCTGCACCTCCTGATCCATGTCAAAGTCACGAACTCTTCTATCTTGACAGACTGGACCCAGCCCAGAACCCAGACCTCCACTAGAGGTTCCCCATTCATAATAAAGCTGTTAAACCGCTCTTGCTCTTGTGTTTTGCTGATCCAAACCCGGTTCTTGTCAGAAGCACAAAAATTTTGTAGTTGGCAGAACGAATCTGAAAGGAGCACAAAACAGCTGAAAGAAGCTGATGCAGAACAAAATGTAAAAGGAGCAGTAAACGGTTGTAAACAGATCTAAAGATTTGAAAAATGTAAAATGAGCTCAACAAAAATGACAGAAAAAGCTAAATATTTAAAAAGCTAAAGTTGCTCTAAAAGTCACAACAGCTGAAAGTGCTGAACGTTTACACATAATTTGTTGAAATAGCTTCAAAACTGAAGGAAAAAATGTACAGAAGAAAACTGGATCACAATAGTGTGACTGCTTCATAAGCGTTCACACTATTAGAAGCTATAATCTATGGTTAGATTCATTACACTGGCAGACGTTGACTATTCTGAAATGATTTTTAATTGTCAAAAAAGTTATTTTGCTAACATTAAGCTGTGCTGTGACTTTAATAGTTTCCTGTGATGTTTGTCCTATAGAACAGTTGCCATAGCTGCTGTTTGAAACAAACTCCTTTGTGTTTTCATCTGTCTTTCAGTTTTTTCTTCATTATAGACCCCTGAAAATCATGTATTTAATAAGTTAAATGTTATAAGTTATAAGCTGAAGTTATAGCATGATTGTTTTTAGTGAGGACTTTGAAACCTTTAATGTGTACAAAGTTCATTGATAAGCACAACGCTAGTCCTGTTAGCTCTTCTACAGCATGTATAATTTTAAGTTAGCACCTATGCTAATTATTCAGCAGCAGCCTGTAATTAATTGGATTTTATTGACACATGCTGCTTAAATGCTAAGTGCTTTGCAAGGCCTTCCCACAGTCTCAGGGCCCCATGTTTTGGTGCCACCCGCTTTAGATCAATGGTTGGTTAATCAGTCTGTTATTAAATAAATTCATCATGGAGCCTTCTCTGATGACAGTGAAGTCCGAACCAATGAGCGCTCCTTCTGTTTCTGCCTGGAAACGCATATTTGAAAAAAATATGATTAGATAACTGCATTTTCATGAATTAAAACAATAATCTTGCTCAACTGCAAAGTAGTTTGCCTGAAAATAAGAAAATGTACATTGAAAATATTTATTTTATATAAAGTAAATACTAACTTACATTTTAAATGTAACATTTCATATGTGCTGAATTCTTAGGACTTCTCCGAAGGCCTTGAAGGCCCTAAGGGTTCCCCATTTGTCCTTCCTGTTTATTAATTGGTATTGTCTGTATTTTGTAGTATTTTAACATCATAAGCTCACCAGCTGCCTCCTGGTATTTATTTATGAATCGGACAATCACAGATAATCAAAAAGCAGCTATTACCATATTTTCTGCTGTATATGTCGCATCAGTCCAAATATGTCTAATAAAGTGGAAAAAATATATAAATATGTCGATTCACTGTATACGTCACATCTGTTGTGCGTCACCGCTGATATGACACATTTGTTATGCATCACTGCTGACAACCCAGAAATGTGGGCCGGTGTTGTGCCAAAAATTTATTTGCTGCCAAATGGCAGCCCCGAGAGCATTCACGGGAGGACTTTAACAAGAATTTAACAAGATTAACATTTAAAAACAATTATTTGTTTGCTCACCATTATACTAAAAGTGTGTCTCAGTTGAACTTTTCCTTAATAAATGCACTTTAATGGTCAAATCAGCTGCATTTCAAAAGTATTTGCTGCCTCGGTGCTCTGGGAGCACACAGAGGGAGGAAATCAGGAAGGAGGAATGCAGCACTTTTCTTAGAAATTTAACAAAATAAGCAACTAAAACAATTATTTGTTTGCTCGACTTTTTACTAAAGGTGTGTCTCAGTTGAACTTTTAATTAATAAATGCACTTCAACGGTCAAATTAGCTGCATTTCGCCAGGGCCGTGCAGCAAAAAGAAGCTGATTTGATATTACTGAATTTAAAATTTTGGCGGTCTTCCAGTCTGGTTTCAAAACGTACCACAGAACTGATTATGCTCTTTTAAGGGTTTTTTATGACATATTTTTAGCACTGGATTCTGGAAACTGTGTTTTACTTGTGCTTTTAGATTTAACAACTGATTTCGACACAGTCGACCATGACATTCTCATTTCCAGATTGGAGCTGTGGGTGGGCATCACTGGCTCAGCTCTGCAGTGGTTTATGTCCTACCTTTCTGATAGAAGTTTCAGTGTGATGATGGATAATTTTACCTCTGCTTCTGCTGCCCTCCCGTGGGGAGTACCCCAGGGCTCTATTCTTGGTCCTCTCCTGTTCTCACTTTATCTTCTGCCACTGGATTCTATTTTCAGAAAGCATGGTGTGCAATTTCATTTATATGCTGATGACTGTGAAGTCTACTTCCCTTTGAAACATAATGTCTCCACTCAGTCTCCCCTGGACTAGCTCGATGACATTAGAGGATGGAGGGCACTTAATTTCCTCCATTTTAACGAAAAAAGACTGAGGTTATGGTCTTTAAATCCTGTGGTCGTAGCAGTTTCCCCACCTTGATTTTTCCTCTTTGGCCCATATGAAAAATCTATTGTGACAAATTAAGAAGTGAAATTGGACCCCTGCCTGAAACTTGACTGTCATATCAACAACGTGGTTGGGTCCTCTTTCTTTCAACTGAGGCGCCTGTCAAAAATCAAGTCCCTCCTTTCTAGGCACCACTTAGAGACAAATCTGCGCTTTTATTACTTCACGCCTGGATTATTATAACTCTCTTTTGATCGGAGTTAGCTAGGCCTCGCTCTCACGGTTACAGCTAGTACAAAGTGCTGCTGCACAATTTTTGACTAGTACAGGCAGGCGTGAGCACATCACTCCAGTTTTGATGTCCCTTCACTGGCTTCCTGTCTAGTTTCGAATCCACTTTAAAGTTTTATTGTTTGTTTTTAAGTCTTTGAACAGTTTTAGTCCCTCTTATTTGTCTGAATTGCTTCACCTTTACATACCATCACATGCTCTTAGATCCTCTGATCAGATGCTTTTAGCAGTCCCGAAAACATTTTATAAATCCAGAGGAGACAGAGCCTTTTGGCTCTGGCTCCTAAATTGTGGAATGAGCTGCCACTGAAAGTCAGGCAGGCCCCATCACTTTTTGTTTTTAAAACTCATTTTAAAACACTTTTATTTCCCCACTGGCTTTTAACCTTGAGTGAGTTAGCATCTATGTCTTAATGATGTTCTCTTTTACTTGTGATGTTCTGATTTTATATACAGTACTGTATATATTTAGTTGTTTATTGTTTTACTGTTTTTTGTTTATTTTTATTTTTGTACAGCACTTCAGACGGCTGATATGTTGTATTTTAAGTGCTTTAGAAATAAGTTGGTATGGTATGGTTACTCCAGGAATAATCCCAGAACTGGACAAAGTTAGCAGCTGTGGCAAGCCGATTAAGTCATTAATAGTCACTTTTACCCATTACATGATACAACAGCATGCCATAATACTCGATTGCCATCTAGCAGCTTAAAATGGTTCTGGTCAATATTTTCCATGTCAGAATGCATGAAAACGGTCTCAGTCTAAAATTGGGTTATAAATATGGGGAAAACATAAATAAGTCGCTTTGGTGTATAAGTTGCAGAGTATGCAAATTAGGCAAAAAGCTGCAACCTATAGGCTGGAAAATACGGTAACTGTTTTTCTGATCACATTACAAGCCTCTGAATTGTAATCTAATCGAACTATGAGGTGCCCAAAAATTCCCACCCCTGGAAATGACGCAAAATCAAATCAAATCATGTGTCTGCTTGAACCACTTTAACAGTTTTCAGATTTGTGATGTTTTCAATATCTAAACTACATTCTAGAACAGGCCACAATCTGAGTAGCTTAGCTTGACTCCTCCATCAGAATGTCCATGATTCTCCAGGCTGACATCGCCCTGACTGTTGTCCCCTGCAGAGATGAGAGCGCAGATAACTATTCCAAAGAACGCTGGGGGATGCAGCCAAGGACAACATTGTAGGAGGGTGTTCCGTGATTCATATGAGAGATTATTGGAACTTAACTAACTGGGTCAAGCTCTCTACTCTTTTATAGCCCTTGTACTTCCTGTACACTTGCATACCATAAGAGCTACTGATGAAGGTCCTGAAAGCTATAAACATGGTCTTACAGAGATAGGAACAAAATGTGAGCTATCAATCCACCTTAACCTGTATATATTAAACATGGAACAGTTTAGAGTGGGTGCAGCACACCTGTGTCGTCTGTCCAACCACCTCTGTTTTCATTTTACCTAAAGGATTTGCTGCAAATGTTACGGTGCAGCTTTTAACGTACGTGGGCTGCAGCAACATGGTGCACGACAAGCATTTCTCTCTAAACAGCTAAAGTTAGAAAGTGAAATGTCTAATTGTTTTTTGGCAAAGAAGAGGCCTCAGTGCAGTGGAGCCAAATTCATGGATGAGCTTTAAGCCTTTTATAGTCTATCATAGACATATCTGTAACTGTGTCAATCATAGATATATCTGTAACGGTGTCTAAGTGGCTTAACAGAGAACATGATGCAGATACTTGAACTTATTCCTTTTAAAACAACAGGGCAGCTATCAGAGCACAAACACTGTCTGTGGACTCCTAGGTGGATCTAAAGGTGGGGTCAGGGGGAAGTGGCTCTGGTAAAGTTTGAATGGTCCCTGAATGCACCCGTTGGGTTCTGGTGGCTTGACTTTGTTAAGGTACGTAA
>JARVGQ010000737.1:11359658-11370846 GCA_031762355.1 Hypsolebias martinsi | reverse complement strand
TGCAGCTAGGAACCTGGAACAAGCCTCCACAAGTGAGACAGCATCGCAGGTGACTAATGCTAATAAATAACATTTAATACTTTTCATTTAATATAAGTTAAAGAGGTATGCATATCATATGACTGTTACTGAATATATGTCAACAGCTCTTACAGCTGTTGCACAATTTTGTAACAAATAAACCTAAATAAGAGGCTATGTTCTGACAAAGGAACGTATAAAAAGTATCGGTATTGGTATCGGTTAATGGCCAAATAAGTTTTAATATATCGGCATATCAGATATCGGCCAAAAATCCAATATTGTGCATCTCTAATTGTATTGATTTTTTTTTTGTTTGTTTGTTTTTTTACAGGGGTGCTGAGTTACAATTTAGGTGTACTTGAGCACACCCAAAAAGAGGCTAAAATTGCCACTGGTCCCACTGGTCCAAGCCAATGACCTACATTTAGAAACTAAACAGTTCATTCAAAGATCTGAGAATGAGTTGGAATTTGTTCTAAACCATCTGCACCTCAGCAGCATACTTTGTGAAGTTCAGCAACTCATCGTCCTTTGTGCAAAATAAAAGCCAATATTTAAATCCTAAAATAACATCACTACATCTGGAGTTTAACATTTACCTAATAATAATATCTCCTGGCCTCTTTTAAATACATAAATAAAAATGTACAAAATTCACAAAACTTTAACTGCAACCACTTACAACAAGTCAGGAGTGTGTTCATAGTTAATTCAGTAAAACGTGGATGACCTACTTAATGTTTATAACATTTATGTTTATTGTTTACTTGTATTTTATTTTGTTGTTTTGTTTTACTTTTTGTTTAGGTTATTGCAATAACTTGGCCAACTATTGACACTAAAGCTATTTGGTTAGTAGTAACAAATTTTAATTTTGGACAATATTTTAACATTATATTCTAGTTTAGCGTATTTCTTAGTTCATATTATTGTTTTTCTTTACAATTTATACTTTTGTTGGATACAACAGGGACCCTGTGTGCACAGTTTTGTTCCACCACATATGATGTGAGCTACAATAAAGAAACCTTGACCTTGACCTTGAATATTACCATTTCACTTTTATTTTCACTGGAAACAGACAATAGCCTCCCTTTGTGGAGTTTTTATGGGTGGTCTTGAAAAAACTGGCACAGACTCATCAGGGCGAGACACACTCATGGTATATTTGTACATTAATGGTGTGATATTTTTTTTTATTTTTATCCTCTATAAATCTATATTGTTCATGCGTTATATGACATCAAGAAATAACTTTCTGCAAATGTATTTTTAAAAAAACTAAAAAAAAATTTTTTTTTGTACCTCAATAGTTTATTTTATTTTTTAAGACAAAGCGAAGTGTGCTCAGTGGAGATCCCATTTGCTGATTTGTGTGTGTGTGTGTGTCTGGCACACACATTCAGAGTGGGCTAAAATGGGTTTTTCAAAAAGTAAAAGTGTTGAAAAGACCAGAACGTGTCGTTAACAAGTCCAGTTGAAGAGGACGGAGAGGAGCGACACCAGCCATTCACCATCAACCAGTCACAGCCTCTCTCTCTTCAACCACACAGACCAGTGGGCCCAACTGTGCCCTACAGATGGCAGTCCACTGGTGCACACTGAGAACACACACACACACATATGGATGCAGCCAGGCGTGCAAGCTGAAGCCCTTCTCATTACTATAAGTGTGTGCTTCACCCTTTTACTTGTTTTCATTTGATTTTTCATTTCAAAGAGCAGCGAGGGGGCAGCCCGGAGCTGAAGTGGGCCCAGATGTGCACGGGCGTTTATGAGTGTGTGGAACTGTGTGTGTGTGTGTGCTACACTGAACTTTGCCCTTTCTAGCCAACATTTTTAAAGCGTACCCCCCTGCATGTGTGTGTTCATGTGTGTGTGAGAAAAGTGCTTTGATGTAGGATGATACGGTGCACAAAAGTCAGGCTGGCCTTTTGAACAGCCAGATTATTTGATATCATGTGACACACACACACACACACACCTCAAGAACACTGACTCAAACACATTTTTCTTAGAGTCAATATCTCACAAAAGCTTGGTTTGGTCCACCCCTAGTACACACACACACACACACACACACACATAGATTGCCATCTCCAACCAAATTGCAACACAAGTCCATGAGTTCTTAATAAACAGTGTCCTTTGCTTTTCGTTTTAATTAATGTGTGAACATTTGGGTCTTGCATTTTTATTGCTTCAATTTTTTATATATATATACAGTATTGTGATATTAACACAGAGCTTTTTCCACAGCCCAAGATTGAAGCTCTTTTTTTTTCTTACCTACGCCTCGGTGGCTCATTCAAAATAATCATGCAGGACCAGGCCGAGATTTTAGGACTCCAGAGTACGTGCGGTTAATCTCATGCGATATTGCTAACTCTCACAGAATCTTTGTTCTGAGTGTGTGTTAGGAATCACGCTCAGCTACTACCACACCAAGTTTGAACCCAATAGATGGAAAACCGAATAAGTCGCAACCATTTATGTGTTGGCAAACATTGATAAGCTCCGGCAGGCGTCTTGAACCAAGCTGGTTTCAAAAGGGAATCAGTTGTAGTCGAACATCTCGGGAAAGCGTTCTGAGAGTTTCGTTAAAATGCATCCACAGGTTCGTGAGATACTTTGCTAACAGACAGACAGGGTTGACGTACGCATTTAATACCAAACTTTTAGGCAAAAATCTTGCACCCATTGTGCAGTGCTCTGAGTGGGTGGAGGAGAATTACTCTCAGCTACTGCCATGTCTATTTTTAGTTGAATACATGTGAAACTGACTGAGTTACAGTCGTTTTTGTGTTTCTTAAAGTCGGTAGGCGGTGGCAGTCAAACTGATTTGATTTTACTTTAGCAGTTAAAGAGATGCAGAGGCAGCCATGATGATTACTTTATGGGAGTTTTATTAACATGCATCCAGTGGTTCATGAGATATTCTGCTAACAGACACATGGACACAGGAGAAGCATTATCGCCATGCACCATTCGCCATGATAATAATCCCTCGGTGCCAGACAACTTTAGCTTTAACACTCAAGATTGTCAAAGGTGTCCACAGAAGCCCATCACGTGCTGCTGTCTCCATGCACAGGTCAGGATGCTGTTTGATCAGACACATCTCACAGAGGACGGACATGTTAAACTCTGCATGTTGCATCCTTCCTCTCGTGTGCTCAAACTCACAGAGAGGGTGCTGACGCTCAGATGTCTTCTTTTTCTGAGGCAGATGAATGCAACACACCCCCTGACCTCCTTCTGGCAATTAAACTGTGCACGTTGAAAAAAAAAAGCACATGTTCCTCGCTGCACTTTGCTGCAGCTTCGTTGTGAATAATCCCATCACGTCTCTGATCAGACTCTTTAAACAGATTATGAGGATGAATGTACAACACGCTGAGCATGAGACCATTGCAGGAGCAGCTGCATGAAATCAGGAGCAATACTCACCACAGAACAGCAAGAAGCAGCCGAGGCAAGAAGTTGTCACATAAATGTTGGCCCCTCTCGTTCGTGTAAGAATGTCATCGTTTTTTTTATTTATTTTGTTTTGTTTTCTATTATTATTATTATTATTATTATTATTATTATTATTCTGCTCGCTGTGCTGGTCGCTCGGCATCTGAGGCGCGGCGAGGTACGCGCTGCTGAGGGAGAGGAGGGAAGAAGGAGGGAGGAGGGAGCTGCTGCCGGGAGAGGATTTGGGAAAACAGCGCCCTCGTGTGGCTCATTCTGGAAATGCATGTGGTGAGGGTTGGTCAAACGTTTATGCAAAAAAAAAAAAAAAAAAAAGTACATCTAAACACATGGATAAAAGTAACAATAATTATTGAAAAATATTAATTTTAATTATTGTTAGAGACAATAATTTTCATTCTTATAGCATTTTGCAGTGATTGTCAACTGGTGGTCTATGGGCTTCTTTTGGACGGCAGGGCAGGGGTGACGTGTTGGAGCGGTGTTCTGATTCATTAAAGAAACAGTTTGGTGGTTATAACGTGTGACTTTTTTTTTTTTCACAAATATCCTGACAATCAGGATCCTATGGTCCACAAGACCACGCAGCTAACACAACAGAATGTTGAAAGAACCGCACTGCTAACTGAATCACACTGTACATGTTTTTATTTGTCACCTTTGGCACCTTGTTTTTTTAGTATGTTAGTAGTATTTTTAATATGTTTCTCTTAGTATTTTAGTAGTATATTTTAATGTTTTTCTTAGTGTGTTAGTAGTTTTTTTTATATGTTTTATTATGTTAGTAGTATTTTTAAATGTTTTTACTATGTTTTTACTATATTTTTAATGTTTTTAGTATGTTAGCAGTATTTTTACATGTTTTTACTTTGTTAGAGTATTTTTAATGTTTTTAGTATGTTAGTAGTATTTTTATATGTTTTTACTGTGTTAGTAGTATTTTTAATGTGTTTAGTATGTTAGCAGTATTTTTATGTTTTGCGTATGTTAGTAGTATTTGTAATGTTTTTCTAAGTATTTTAGTAGTATAGTTTAATGTTTTTCTTAGTGTGCTAGTAATTTTTTATATGTTTTACTATGTTAGTAGTATTTTTAATGTTTTTTGTATGTTAGCAGTATTTTTACATATTTTGAGTATGTTAGTAGTATATTTTAATGTTTTTAGTATGTTAGTAGTATTTTTAATATGTTTTTCTTAGTATGTTAGCAGTATTTTTAATGTTTTGCATATGCTAGTAGTATTTTAATATGTTTTTCTTAGTATTTTAGTAGTATAGTTTAATGTTTTTCTTAGTGTGTTAGTAGTTTTTTATGTTTTACTATGTTAGTAGTATTTTCAATGTTTTTTGTATGTTAGCAGTATTTTTTACATGTTTTGAGTATGTTAGTAGTATATTTTAATGTTTTTAGTATGTTAATAGTTTATTTTAATGCTTTTTGTATGTTAATAGTTTATTTTAATGTTTTTAGTATGTTAGTAGTATTTTTAATATGTTTTTCTTAGTATGTTAGCAGTGATTTTTTATGTTTTTAGTATGTTGGGAGTATTGTTTATATTTTTGTTAGTATGTTAGTAGTATATTTTAATATGTTTTTCTTAGTATGTTAGTAGTTTTTTTTTCTTAGTATGTTAGTAGTATTTTTTATATTTTTCTTAGTATCTTAGTAGTATATTTTGTATTTTTCTTAGTATGTTAGTAGTTTTTTTTATATTTTTCTTAGTATGTAGTATTTTTTTAGTATGTTTTTAGTATTTTTGCTGCATGATTTGATATTTCTTTCTTGTTTTCTCTCTTTTTTGCGGGGTGGGGGAGCGAGTCGAGACAGTTCTTCTCGTCTTAAGTATTTCATTTCATTGTTGACCTTGAGTTGATTTTGTGCATGACAAACAAATCTAATCTAAACTTTGTATATCTTCAAAATGACAGATTGTTAATATAAAACTGAACACAAGAATGAAAATTTTGTGTGTGTGCGTGTTTGTGTGATACAATCAAAATAATTGTGATCATATTGAGCATGATGTGAAATAATGCTAGAGGGTTCTGAATTTTGCATTCTGATTTGTATTCTCTTAGTTTTACATTTATCTTGTTTATCAGTCGGTCTGATTTACATTTTTCTGTCTTTTTAGTTTATTAAATATTCGTAGTCATCTGTTTTGCTGGTGCCTGGTCAGCCTGGCAGTTTTAGTATTGTTTTCCTCCATGACCTCCATTGTTTTCTTCACACTCCCCAGTTTGCTCCTGAGTGTAATGTATTGGTTGTTATGGTTTCATCTGAAAACTTGTGTTGTTTATGGTTAGTTTCCAGCTTGGACTAAACTTTAATGTCATGTAACTTGAATGAAATCAATAACTTTTCTGTAGCTTCAAAAGCACTGCAAACAGAAAAAAAGGAAAATAAATATATTTTTTCAAAATTATAAAAACAAACCTGAGAATATAAAATAAGAAATGGTTGTAAACTATAACTAAACCCTTTTTCCAAGTGGAGGAGTTGAAGTATGAAGATAAATCAGATAAATCATACAAGTGTACAAAAAGATTTGTTTGCAAACGATAAGATCCACAAACGTACAAAGTACCACAGGTTATACAGATACGTACTGCAAGATCCACAAACCCATAAACATTTTTCAAATACCATATACGCATTTGAACAAGTACAAGTAGGAATATTCTGCACATGCAAATAGTAGTCAAATACACGTGCACAAATCACCTGCTGTGGATGAATCAGTCAACACGAGTGCACAGATCAGCTGCCTGTGAATGTGACTGTTGAGACTTTGAAGCTCCAGATTCACTCATTCATTTGATCATTGATCAATACACATGGATGGATGGATGGATGGATGGATGGATGGATGGATGGATGGATGGATTGGTGGATGGATGGTGGATGGATGGTGGATGGGTGGATGATGATGAATGGATTATGGATGGATGGATGGATGAATGGTGTATAGATGGATAGATGGATAATGGATGGATTGATGGATGGATGGTGGATGGATTGATGGATGGATAGATGGACAATGGATGGATTGATGGATGGATGGTGGATGGATGGTGGATGGATTGATGGATGGATAGATGGACAATGGATGGATGGTGGATGGATGGATTTATGGATGGTGGATGGCTAGATGGATGGATTGATGGATGATGATGGATGGATGGATGGATGGTGGATGGACAATGGATGGATTGATGGATGGTGGATGGATGGATGATGATGATGGATGGTGGATGGATGGATGATGGATGGTGGATGGATGATGGATGGATTGATGGATGATGGATCAATGATGATGGATGGATGGTGGATGGATGATGGATTGATGGATGGATGGTGGAAGGATGATGGATGGATTGATGGATGGTGGATGGATTGATGGATGATGGATGGATGATGATGATGGATGGTGGATGGATGATGGATGGATTGATGGATCGATGATGATGGATGGATGGTGGATGGATGATGGATTGATGGATGGATGGTGGAAGGATGATGGATGGATTGATGGATGATGGATGGATTGATGGATGGTGGATGGATAGATGGACATTGGATGGATTGATGGATGATGATGGATGGATGATGGATGGATAGATGGATAATGGATGGATGATGGATGGAATGATGGATGGATGATGATGATGGATAGAAGGATGATGGATGGATGAAATGATGGATGGAGAGAGGGAAGGAAATGTTCTCTTCACAAACAGTCCTCTCTAAGTCTTTAATTTATACAAAGAGTTTTAAAGAAAAATGTCAGTGGTCCAGATCATCTGCCATGAGCACCACCACTTGTCCCTCAAACACACACAGACTGGCTCATGTTGGGGTGCATGCCATGGATCCAGAAACATCTGAAGGACAGAAACCTGTGCCTGTGCAGGTGAGATACGTGAAACTCAGTCACCCGTGAGAGGGACCACTCGAATAGACGTAAATCACAGGTCCAGGGTCAGTGCAGCGTTTCCCACAGAGCAAACTGTCTGAACACGATCACTTCTAAGGATTCATTGCTCCAATTAGTAAGGCTTGTTCTGCGCTGTGAAGGCAGGGAGGCTCTACTGGAATCAGCCAACTCTGAATGTGAATCCCTTGATTAGCGTTAACCTCTTGTTTGTGCCATCAGCTGATGTAGGAACCACTACGACCATGTTCCACTGCACCACTGAGTTCACATGTGAAATCAAAAGAAATGCCATGGGAGGGTATACAACTATGAGCATCTCCAGTCTAGTCCAAAATGAACTACTACCATCCTAAAGGTCATAGTTTGGTCATTTTTTTAAATATTGTTAAATAATGTACCAAACTCCCACTTGTGAAATCGTAGTGTCCTTGTGATGGACTGGAAACAAGTCCAGGGTGTCCCCCATCTCTTGCACGACTGCTGGATACAGGCATCAGTGACCCCGGTGACCCGGAAAGAAAGAAGCAGGACAGCGGGCAACTTTCTCACTGAGAGGCAACAGCTCTACCAACTTTAGATATAAAAAAAAAAGAAGAAAGGACAAGAGAAACTGCATTTCCTGTGAAAATGTAGCATGAACGCTCATTGCTGAATGATTTTTGCTGAAAGTGGCTGAAGTTGAAAAACGTTGAAAACTGTTCATGCAAGCTGAAGCTGAAAAGCTGACATTTGCTTAAAGCAGGACAATGAAAGAATATTGCAAAAATGTTTAGAAAAGGCTGAAAAGAGCCAAAATGAAAAGAATAAGCTGAAACAGACAGAAATAAATTAAATAAGAGTATAAAAAATCTGAAATGTTCTGAAATGAAAACACTGAAATAAATGAGTAGAAAAAAAAACCTCAAGGTTCAAGATTCTTTATTGTCATTTGCATCACGTGTGGTACATGAGGTGGAACTAAATTGTGTAGCCTACTTAAAGTCCTAGATACACTCAAAAATAACAAAAGTTTAAAGTATAAAAAGAAACAGTATAGAAGGATACGCTAAACACTATTAATATAAGTTTATGAAACAGCATTAGCTTTAAAAATGTAGACGGGGGGGGTGAAAAATAATCACCAAAGAAGTCAAAAGGCACATAAAAAGTTAAATTTATTAGAAAAAAAAAGCAGAAACTAGCGCTAAACGAAAACCGATAAAAAGCCTAAAATGTGAAGAAAAATATCTAAAAAGTAGCTGAGAAGCAGGAAAAGATTTTAGAAATGATCAGAAAGGAGCTGAAACTAGCAGGGAAAAAAAGCTGAAAGAAGAAAAAAATAGCTGCGATGAGCAGAAAGGAGCTGAAGGAAGCTAAAATTATCTGGAAAAAGCTGAACTGGAACAAAAGCTGAAATGAGCAGTATAAGGTTTTGAACCAAATTGCAGAACGAGTTACGTGCCCAACAACGCTCAGAAGAAAACTGCTTACCTCAGCAGTGCGAGTGCTTTATAAGCATTCACAAATAGCACAAGGTAGTCACATTACTGCAGGTCTGGCACATGTGAAGTAAAAAAATAAATAAATAAACTAGGCCTGGCTGTGTGCCATTTCCCTCCTGTTATGCAGCTGATTTATTCTCCACTCATGCATACATCACATAAACACAAGCAGCTTGGTGATATGATGGAGCCGCTCTGCAATTTCAACGAGTTTCAGTGAAACGAGAGGGCCTTTTCACAAGTTTCTGTTGAATTATTGATGCATTGTCTGCCAGCAAAGGGCAGCTGGGAGGAGACTGCTCACAGGCCGAGGAGAGAAACCATACTGTTGCTCACAGGTAATGTTCTGTAACCGGCGTGTATTTGTTGGATCCACAAAGCCTTGGACACGGCAGGCGCTCCACTCTGGCTCCCTTTCACCTCACGGCAACATCACAAAGTCCCTGTCAGCTGAAAATATTCTGGAGTCAGCAACCTCCACAATAAAACTGCTCATTGCTGTCTCTGTCACCACCTTACTCTTGTTGTTCCTCTAGTGCTTGGCTAATAAATACATAAGGAATCCTTCTTCTAACATGGTTTGTTGCACTCTCCTACATTTAATGGATAGTCATTACAATCTAAAATATATGTGAATTATTTAAGGCAGACAAAACTTAAGTCAAGATGTCTCATGAGCTACAGTCTATTTCAATGTTTTCTTATGGCGCCCTCTGCTGGCTAAAGTCTGAAACTGCGACTTTATTTAAATAAATTGTGTCAAAACGAGCTTGGATGATTGTTCCAGACCTTTATTGGTTTGTCTACGTATTCAATCTTACAAATACAGATAAATAACCTAATTTATTTATCAAAAATAGAATTCTGTGTGACAAAACCTAGCTTTTAAAGTAATTCTGTGTATTAAACTGCATGTAATCCATATGTCTCGAAAACATTAAAAACAACAAAGCAGGTTTTTCACTTTCTAATGCTGATTTGAAATGCCTCTAAACATCTTTAAACTTTAAAGCAAGTCACTGGCAGGATGAAACAGACACACCGCGCAGAAAAAATGAACTTCACAAATCTTTCCCGCCCCACAGTATCAGACCTTCAGTATGCCAGCTGGTGGTGGCTTTAATGGAATCTGGCCTAAAGTGAATCTTTTAGCCTTAAACTGATTCAGTTCTTCTTCGGTGAGGTTGCTCTCTGCTGAGAACAGACTGTCCAGTGGCCCCACAGCAGAAACTGAAGGTGTAGAGCTCGCTCCCCCGAATAGTGTTGGCGCCAAAGTGCTGCTGCCACCAGCAGTTCCAGGTGCTGCGGCACCAAAACAAGACCCCAACACTCCTCCAGTGTTTGCTGTGGAGGAGAAGCTGAACCCAGAGGCCGAACCAAATCCTGAAGGAGCAGCCGGCTTGTCGGCGTTCGGAGCTGCGAATGAAAAGGTCGAAACTGAAAGTGTAGAGGAGGATCCAAGCCCAGATGGAGGTTGGGTAGGAGCTGCTAAAGCACTACCAAAACCAGCCGATGATGATGATGATGATGGGACAGCTGAGGAGCCGAACCCCGAAGCAGTAAAGCTGAAACTGCTGGCCTGGGCTGGTGCAGGCACGCCGAAGTCTGCATGGTGACAAAAACTCTGAATTAGCACGACAGAAAATGATTAGTCTCAGTTTGCAGACTTTGATTTTAAAGCTGGTCCCGACTGTGATGATTCTGAGGTTGAAAAGTAGGAAAACAACATTTTATAGAATAATAGTGTGAATGTTTATGAAGCATTCACTCTATTGTGATCCGTTTTTCTTTCGTACGTTTTTCAGCATCTGTCTTGTTTCACGATGTTTGAGCCATTTCAACAAGTCATAAATCAAAACATTCAGCTCATTCAGGATAATCCTGCTATGACTTTTGGTATTGATGCTACTTTAGCTGTTTGAAATATTTAGCCTTTTCTGACACTTTTTTCCCTCATAGAAAATGAATTGAGCTCATTTTACATCCTTCAAATCTTTAGATCGGTTCAGAATATTTTACTGCTTCTTTCACTTTTTGTTCTGCTTCAGCTTCTTCTGCAAATTTTAACTTTTTTCAGCTACTTTCGTGCTCCTCCTTGCCAACTATAATGTGTGTGCTTCTAACTCATTTCTGCTCCTTTCAGCATATTTATGCAAGTTTCAGCTTTTTAAGAAAAGATACTGGTAACCATTTCCTTCTGGTAGATTTCTTTTTGCCTTTTCAGCTATGTGTCTGTGTATGTATGTATGCATGTATACACACACATATA
>JARVGQ010000737.1:11327035-11338088 GCA_031762355.1 Hypsolebias martinsi | reverse complement strand
ATGGATGGATGGATGGATGGATGGATGGATGGATGGATGGATGGATGGATGGATGGATGGATGGATGGATAAATGAATGAATGAATGAATGAATGAATGAATGAATGAATGAATGAATGAATGAATGAATGACACTGTGCCGCCCAGGTGAAATGAAGCTGTTTTGACCATTAAATAAATGCATAATAAATGTGACTTATATACGTTTTATTTCCTCTTCATGATGCTTTTTTTTATGACGAATGCGACTTATACTCCGGAGCGGCCTATATGCCAGAAAATACGGTAGTATCTCACTGCTGTGACTGTTGGGGATGGATCCCCACGAAGCAGCACCTGCTGCTCGCTGAAAACACGCCAGTCTCCAAAAACCTCCAGTAACACCACAAACGTTGCTAGATTAGTTGTATTCTTGAAAACGAGTCACTGGAGGGGTCTGAGATAAAGTTGCCACATTCGCCTGCTTTGTACCTACGTTGGCAGTTGTGACAAATCTGCGACTATTTTGAAATAAAACTTGTTGCACAATGTTTTGAACATGCTCAAAGTTCAAGCGACAGAACTCCAAGCCAATGACATAAACTGAGAACATCTACAAATGTTTTGAGACGTTTTGGAGACTCCCCTTCCCAGTAAGATACAGGCTTTAGGCTTTATTATGCTATTATACATTTATCATTCTGTAACCTGCTGCAACACAAGAAATAAAAGAGTCACCTATTGTTGGAGTCTTTCAGCAACTTCTTCACATCCAGTTCTTCTTTCTTCAACTTGCCAAAACACGACTGGAGCTTAGACCTGCCCAGTCCCTCCACTGAGACACCGACGGGACCAGCCTCCGTGTCCAGTTTTCCGGTGTATTCGTCTCCAAATGTTCCCTGGTAGGTCAAGAATTCAGCCTCAGACACGCCTAAGGAAAAGGTCCAGAGTTACCTGGTCAGAAGGTGGCCTAAAATTGGTTTTCTTTATTGAACCAATAAACGTGCACACCAACACACCCGGTTTGAGAGCTTTGCCACCCTGCAACAGGTCGCTGAGGGTGAAATCGGTCGGATGGTATTTGGGTCTCTGCCAGGCCCAGAAGCGGTTGCGCTTGACAACGATCGCCATGGGCAGAAGCTTGTGCGAGTCATTTACCCGGGACACGTGGATGAGGCTTCCGTCGGGGTCGATCTGACGGACGAATCGCGCCGTCGCCTTGGAAAACATGACCTCAGCAGGAGGGGATGGCAGAACGCTGAAAGAGACGTTTGTTTTTCAGTTCTTCCTGGGTTTTATTCAACTACTAAAAATAAAAGGTTATTTCAACTTGTTTGCTCTTTTTTGATGGATTTCTTGTAAGGCAGCTACTTTCCAGAAATGCATGGGTGTTTGGAATAACACCCCACAGTTTACATAGCCTAACAAGGTGACTCAGCTTTCAGAGGAAGTCTCCTGCATGTTATTAGTGTAACCGCAAGTGCACACTCGTGCTCTGCTCACTATTTCTGCAGGCTCACATTGCCTTGCTTGAATATTTAAATAGAAGTTGTGAAGGGGGGTAAAAGGATAGAGGTAAACAGCAGATCAGACTGTTGGCAGGATAGCAAAGAAAGGAGGCGGAGGGGATAGAAAAACTAAAAGATGTTCCAGTCTGAAACCTGTGTTTGTGAGTAAAAATGTCAAAGCAACAAAGTCTTATCGTGTGTTGAGTCATCTGGGATCAATTATTTAAGAGTTGAGGCGATGTCACTGAACACGTTTCCTTAACGGCAAAGGGCAAATCCAAAGGCTCAAATATACGATTTATAAATCAATAATGTTTCTCTTGACTGGACAGATGAAAAACGAGACAAGAGGATGACATGAATTGCCGCAATCTTAAAGACAATAGCTCAATAGTCCTCTATCTCAATGGTTCCTAACACTGGTCCTTGTGGAACACCATCCTGCATGTTTTAGTTGTTTCCCTGCTCCAGCACATCTAATTCAGTGATTTAATTATATCATCAAGTTCTACAGAAGCCTGTTAGTCACCCATTGATTCAAATCAATTGTGTCAAAGCAGAGAAACAACTAAAACATGCAGGATGGTGTTCCTCAAGGACCAGAGTCGGGAACCACTGCTCTTATAACATGTCAAAGCTTTGAGTATAGTTTCCATTTGGAGAGGAGTGTCATTTGGTTCAGTCATTTGGTTATTCGACTGGTTTTAAGCTTTAAATTCAATTCAGTTGCCAAAATTACCACACTGTTAAAATGTTGTAAAATTTACAGTAAAAACGACACAAACCAAATTCTAGCTCAAATCTGTAAGACTGACTGAATTACAGCTATTTTAGCGTTTACTAATGTCAGTTTAATTTGGGATACCTCCAAAAGTCAATCAGTAAACACTGAATGAAAAATACCAGAAAGTTACATTAAAATCTGTTCAGTGGTACATGAGCTATTTTGCTAACAGACAGGCACACAATGACACAGAGAAAACATTATTACCCACCTTTGCCTTTCGGCGGTGGGTAATAAAAGCTTGCACTGTTTCATGATTCGTGGTCATTTACCGTATAACACTTTTTAGAATTTAGTTGTCTTTTTACAGTTATTTCTACAGAATATGTTTACACTGCACCTCCTCAGTACCATCAGGTGTACTTGTACAACATTTCAATTACCATGTGGTCTGTTATACTAATATGCCTTATTTGAGCTATGTCTGCAATCTTTATGAACAAAAGAGCCATTTTTGCTCCTTGTTTCACGAAATTAAAAGTCCAGAGCCACAACAACCTGCTGCAACTGTGGTAATCAACTGGTGGTCCAAGAGCCACTTTGGGTTTGTTGGAGGGGGCTTTTGTGGCCAGTAGGGGCCACATATTATAAAGATAAAAATATCTGATTTTTATATTGATATTTTTACAATTTAAAACAAACAACAACAACAAAAAAACAGATTCTTATAAAGAAAGAAAAAATAAATTGTATTTTTAACCAACTTTTTAAATTATTATTTAAACAAACTGAAAATATGCAAACATGATTTTTTTTTTAATTGTGGAAAAAATAATTAGAAATAAAACATAAAAGTGATTATATAGCATTCACATATTTGCAAAAGAAATGACCAAACATTTGAAAAATGAAAACAGCTTTTTGTTTAAATAATAACCAGTAAAATTCAGTCTTATTTAAGTTTTAGTCAAAGCTTGAAAGAGTCACTGCATGTGGCCCCAGAGACACATATGGTGCAGACCCCTGTATTAAACAGAGGCAGAAATTTAAATAACTAATTTAACTACAACTTGTAAAAAAAAATCCTCTTTTGAACATAAAATTGACTTTTCTCAAGTAAATCTACTTTATCGACGAGCGTCTGATACTTTAAGACGCTGGAGGTACAAAATATTCGCGATTTTGCGCTTTGAGTAGTAAAAATGTTGCCATGTTGGTCATATTCCACCTGTATACACAGCTGCACGTGCGTTATAGGCGCGTGGGGAGACCCACGACAGATTATCTAATTAAACCACAAAAGAAGAAGCTCGAAAACACACGAATAATAACCGTGTTAAGTTTTAGCTGAAAGGAAGTCGCTTACTTTAAAGGCGAGGTTTGGTTCCAGTGTGTGCGCGTGCAGATGCCTCGCAGTAAAATGTCTCAGCTGGTCCCAAAGTGGACTGAAATGTCCCCAGAGCGGGACTCAGGACTGATCCACCTCCACACTGACAGCCCGCTCCTCCCATCCACTGGACACCGGGGGTGGTCTGTGTCTGTTAGCAGAATATCTCTTGAACCACTGAGCGGATTTAAATGAAACTCTCGGGGAATATTAATCGGATGTGCACCTACATTTGATTAAAGTTTGGAGTCAACTCGATTCAAGATGGCCACCACAGCCAACTGAACTTAGAAAACTTGAAAATGACTGTAATTCAGTCAACTTCAAATACTTTGAGCTAAAGTTAGGAGTAGCTACATTGCACAATGTCTTTGAAAGCTATGAACTGTTGGAGTCTCTGTTTGTCTGTTAGCAAAATATCACATAACCCCCTGGGCGGATTTCAGCAAACCTTTTAAATGTTCATCTACAGTTTAATAACTTCTGGAGTCAGCCCAATTCAAGATGGCTGCCACAGCTATTCGACACTAAATAGTCTGCACAAAAATGCATGCAACAGTGAACTAATTTTACAAGTAGTGAGTTCAAGCTGTGGGAGTAGCTGACAGTAATCCACAGCTAATACTCCAAGAACTAACAGATCATGTACGAGATTATTTTAATCTGGAGGGAAACTCTGGAGTAAAAACCAGTGGGTATGCATTCCTGGGACCTTTAATTGTGTCTGTGTTGCCATGTGAGCAGGCTTTTATGTTCTATTAATAAAAGTGTTTTGCATTTCACTGCTTTGAGTCACTTGCTTCGGACTGAAGATATTTTTAACAGCTGTGGTCAGATGTTTCACTCAACATAAATATCAGATTAATTTTAGGCATTAAATTAAACTTGTTTTTTTTTTTTATCCAGGATGAAACAATTATACATCACTGATGTATTTTAATCCACTGCTGAAGGAAAGGGTGACAATATTTCTGCTGCTTTTGTCTGTTGCCTAACATCTCACAAACCACAGAAGAGATTTTAATGAAACTCCCAGAAAGTAATTGTTGGCTGTACAACAGTCCCTCGCTACTACGCGGACTCGCTTTCGCGGTTTTTGAACGATTGTCAACTTTAATATTACTGACGTGACTGGGACGGTACGAAATAAAAAGTTATCAGAAAAAAATAACAACTTTGGACAGGTGCCGCCATTTAGTAGTTTTCTTTCAATAAGCCTATACAGTACTGTAAGGCCAGTCAAAAGGACTACAATACCCAGAAGCCAACAGTGTTTCCGGCCGCTGCTTTCTGCCGAAGTAGAAGGAAAGTTTTGATTTGATCCGAACCTGACTAAAAAGTACTGACCTTATTCATAGTGAGTTCGCTCAACAGCTGCGAGCCGATCAGAACCCAACAAGAACCGAGGCTACTTCGGTCAATGTGAGTGCTGCTTGCTGGCCCAGGGAGCCTCTCGAGCAGGGAGGCGTTGCTTGGAGGTTCGGTGTCTTCTCCGGAGCTCACCCGGACTTTTTCATCCGGATCCCTCTGGATTATTTGGACTCGATAGAGACCATTGAGTGGTTTTGTGCTGGCTCTCTGAAGTTCCGGCTCTCTCCAAAAGCATCTGGTGCGGCTGCAGAGCCAATCGGAATCCGACTAGGACCCAGGCTGATGAGTACCCATATAAACTTTTGCAGTACTGTCCAGTACATGTACATATGACTTAAAACGACTTAGGTTTAAGAGTTTAGAACATTGCAAGAGTGTGGGAAGGGTTTATAAAGCCTTAAAATATATAAATACAGTACTAAAATAAATATAACATTGCTATTTGCGGAATTTCACTTATTGCGGCGGGGCTTGGAACGTAACTTCCGCACTAAACGAGGGACTACTGTAGTTCCAGTTCTTGTGAAGTTAAAACATAAATATATCAGCATCTCTTATTACAATATTTAGATTGTGCAATTACTCGAGTCATAACTGTGAAAGTTTGCTCCTTCCTACCAGCGGTGTTGTATTCACCGCCATCATTAACGACTCCTCGCCACTCATGACCCAATTTCCCTCTGTCTGGGGAAAAAAACCAAACACCTGATGTAGCTCCATTAGGAAGAGGTGTGGTAGACCACCTCCCTAACCCACCCACAACCTAAAATCCAACCCCATCATGTAAAATATCATCTAGTCCAATGGTTCCCAACACTAATCCTTGAGGAACACCATCCTGCATGTTTTAATTGTTCCCTGCTTTGACACAACTGATTCAAATGGATGGGCTTCTGCAGAACGTAACAAAGTAATTAAATCACTGAATAGGCGTATTGGAGCAAGAAAACAACTAAAACATGCAGGATGGTGTTCCTCAAGGATCTGGGTTGGGAACCACAGACATTTTAACTTGGCTTTTACAAAATGCAAATACTGTAAATAGATTTGAATAGTCTGGTAATAGGGCTTAGATACATATACTGTATTTTAGTTATATAATTACTCATTTTACTGGCACTAAGGTGTCATTATTACAGATTTTTATTTTAGCCTACCTAAGTGAAATGATAAAATTATTTTCATTCTTGAAATTCTGTGATCTGTGGAAAAACTTGTTATTCTAATTTAATTTAGTTTAATCACAAATCACAGTGATAAGCTGTGCATATTGTTTTGATTAACGTTTTCATTCAAATGTTTTAACAACTTTTGTGATGACACTAAACAGGTGTTGAAATGCACACTGTGGTATTAAGAAGGTAACCTGAATTTAAAAAAGAAGTAGGGTCACAGGTGTTATCTGAGTGATTTTGGTGACACAGAAGCTTCATGTTCTGTGTCCACAAATGTTTTCAGAATGGGGTAATGAATAAGATTTATTTCTGTACCTGCAGGATAGACAAACATACAGCTAAGTGCCAACAGAAAATGCAGAAAAGCATGCGAGCCAAATGAAAACAATGTGGTAAAAATACTTTTTTTTTTCCCAGTAATACCATAGTTTTCAGATTATAAGGTGCACTTAAAAGCCTTTAATTTCTCAAAAATAGACAGTGAGCTTTATAATCAGGTGCAACTTATGTATTAATTCTGGTTGTGCTTACAGACTTCAAACTGATATTATGTGGTTATTGTGAAAGAGTTGAATAAAGTTTCACTTATCTGTTTTGTTTCGCTTAATGTGCCTTATAATCCAGTGCATCTTATGTATGAAAACACCCGTTCATTGATATTGCTCCTTATAATGTGGTGCGCCTTATAGTCAGAAAAATACGGTAATTTTAAACAATCTTTGGTTCAGATCTCAGGCTGAATATGAGTTTTAATTAAACCATCGGAGCACATCACCCACCAGAAAACAAGTCGGTATGAAGTAAGTTTGTTTTTTAATAAGATCAATAAAAAAAAATTATTTACAGAAATATTTTTATTTTTCTAAATCAGATGACGTATTTAGGCAATTCAGTCCCCATTAGTGATTTTTTTGATGTTAGGTGTTCATTTTATGGAACAATATAAAAATGGTTGTGCTTTTTTTATTTTATACATCCAAAATGTTGCTAAAACTACAAGATTTTTTTTTTTTTTTTTTTTTTTTTTACAATTTTTAACAAAAAATAAATAAATAAATAAAACAAAAACTTTTTTTTGGTGCTTTTAAGTGAATTCACTTATTCTTGGAAAAAACCCAATGGCATCGTGGTGGGTGCTGTTGCCTCACAGCAAGAAGGTCCTGTGTTCAATCCCAGGTCTTTCTGTGTGAAGTGTGTACATTCTCCTCATTTATGGAATGTGCCTGGTTATGTAAAGGTAAATAAATAATAAAACTGTTTGAACCATCATTCTTTCACCTGCTCCAAAGTTTATTAACCCATCCAAGAAGATGAATTATTGTCGTTTTCTCAAATAAACTAAAATCTATAGTCCTATTACAGACATGACTGCTCAAAGACATGAGGTGTTTCTTTAAATAAAAATTTGATCAGTTTGTTATGGATGTCATCAGAAATTTCCAGAGTGACTCAAGGTGGGAATATATGAGTGTGTTAAGACCTTCGGCAGAAGTTTCTGGTCATTTCTTCAGCTGAAGTATCATTCTGACTTTATTCAGGCTCTGAATAAAAGTGTATTTGCACAACAGCAGCACTAAAAGGCACTTTGGTGAGAGCCTCCACTGATATGCCTTGAAGTCTGAACTGACGTTGTGTAAATTACAGCTAAAAGTAGAACAACTGCACAAACCTATTGAAGAAGTGAAATAAAATCAACTAAAAGAAGTACTCCAGGTTCTGCGTACGCTGGTCCAAAAAGAGGAAGCAGGAGGCCCATGTGGATTTGGGTCACTGTGACAGAGCAGATCAACCAGGTCAGGGCTCCTTTACTCTGGTCTCAGTTCAGTTTTAGACACTTCTCCTTTTATAAGTTAGTGAATGGTATGGACCATGGGGTCACCACAGCACAGGAAAGTCCATTTTGCTGAAGCCGGGCTCTTTGCGCAGTTCCCAGTAAGTGTTGTTGCTCATCCACGTGTCGTCCTTGGACTTCCTGTCCACACAAAGCACACAAAATGAATATATCTTCAAAAGTAAATCAGTCAGATTCACATTAAAAATCTGTCAGAGTCAACATATTTAATGCTATTTTAATAATCAATTGTTTTAAAGCTTTACTTGAAAAACCGCGGCTGATGGGTCATGTGGTTGTCGTGCAGCACTTTTCTCCTGTTCCTCTGGAGCTGCTCTATCCTCTGTTTCTGCTCCTCAGCTCCTTCCACGTTCCCCTCCTCCAGCAGCCTGGAAAAAGAAGCTAGATGGTGAATCTGCAGGAGTTTGACCCTGTTAGGAGTCATCAACCTTCTGAGGTCTTCCAATAAGAACACAAACCTGTAGTTAAACTGATAACGTGCTCGTTTGAAGAGGGTGGTTTAAAATCTCACAACACATTTATAATAGCTGTGTCCTGGACTGTGTTTTATTTAATTTCACCCATCTGTTGCCATGGTGATGTCCAAATTTCGGATTTGATTGACTTAAAAACAACCCTTTGTTTTCCCTCCAAGATGAATCAGTAATGTAATTTCCTGTGTCTGGTCTTAATCAACAATGTTTTTTTCTAAGCGGAGTTTAATAAATATTTTTAATAGATTGGGCCAAATAATATATTTCTTAGTGAATGCTTTTCTTTTATTAGTTATAGTCAAGTTTGTTTGAAATCGCTTTGTATAAAGGAAACAATTCGATGTTAAAAAAAAAAAAAGTCATGTCACGTAAATATTTTTTCATGTAATTTGTGTCAGTCTTCAACAAATAAAAATGTACTGGAGACCAGATTTACATTAACTTTGCAAAAGCTGTGTAAGTTCATTCAGAAAATAGTTAAAAATTAGTTTAGTCAATCCAGAAAGGTTGCAAACCGTCAACAAAATGAAGTTCAGTCATTTCTAAAAGATTATGGTGACTGGGTTTTTAAAAAAAACTTTTTTTTTTAATTTATTTATTTATTGCTGTGTTTACACTTCTTGTTGTGCAAAGTGTTTGGTGAGGAAATTAAAAATTAAAAGGCTATTTTTTAAAATAATTCTGTTTTTGATGTATCAGTGTGGACTTGAGATTCAGAGGTTTGTAGAAACTATGACACTGCAGCATTTTTTAATTTGTGCCTTAGAAACTACAACAATGAAGCTGTTTGAAACATGTTTTTCTGCACCTGTCTGACTTTATTCTGATCTTATTGCTGTTAAACGTTGTGTGCTAAAATGTTTAATAACTGAGAGGAAATTATAAACCACCATAAAGAAAAAAGGCATTTTGGGAGAGTTTTTACCCATGTAACAATGTTTGTTTTCTGTTAGTAATGTGGACGTTCCTGCCATCTAGTGGCAATTATGGGAACTACAGCAATTTGTTAGAATATTGTAAATTAAGTTTTTATTTTTATTTATTTTTATTGATGGATCAAAGAAAATTCAATAAAAAATATCCAGAGTAGTGTAGACAGAGTCCAACCTGACACAACTAATGTTACTTTAATATATTATACATATAAACAATTTAATACAAATGTTACAATGCCTTTTTTTTCCCATTTCAATTAAACAAGTTGCATTTCAGTTGTTACGATTTAAATGTTAACAAGGACAAATAAATCATCTCATCTTATTTCAATATGTTTATGTTTGTCAACATTTAAGTCAGTCCAATATGAGCCTTGATTACTTTTGAGTGTGGACAAAAGCAGACATGGTTCACAACATCTGGTTTTTGAAATGTAGATAAATATTTGACTAAGTGCTTCAATTTATCAGCTTTAACTCAGTCATTTAACTTGTAAAAATACCAATAAACAAAAGAAAGTATTGTGACTCTGCACAGAAAACATAAATGAAATGTGGGAACCTCTGGTCTGGTCTGAAGCGTGTGTCTGTGGGAGGCAGCAGGGGTCTTAAAGTCGAGTCCAGTTCGTTCAACTCCACTGCAAACTGGGTGAAACCATAGTACTGGTCCTGCTCGTCCGGCATTGGATCTGTAGACAACACAACGTAAAAACGACATCCTCAGCTTTCCTGATATTAAAACCCTGGAGCTGACAAACACAGAGCATTCACTCACTCGCTCGCCAGATACACGTAGCAGAGGGCGGGTCTCCTTGAAACACAGATTCATGCCATTTCCCAAAAATGGAGTGCACCACTTTTCCATTTGAATCCGTAACCACACCTTCTATTTCGTTTACTGTCGAGCTCCAGGATTTTGCCTAAAATGAAGAAGAAAAACAATCAAACGCATGCCAACGTTCATGGTGAGATGATTTGTCCATATTCCAATAATGAAACGTCCAGTTTTCAGTGCTTGTCTTCATTTTTAGGCAGTCAGTTCTTCCCTTTTCCACTAGATGACACAACTGGCCTTGACTTGCAGTAAAAGACGATGCATTTATTCTAAGAGGTATAGAAGCCAAAAATGTGTTATAACAACTGTGACAGATAAAATCAAATGGTCAGAGATGAATAAAGCCAAAAATTGTGCTACATTCCAACTAGCCATACCTATTACAACCCTCTGACAAGCTTCATATGAAGATACCATTCAGAACATTTTGTCTCTACAGACAGGATCCCTCTGAAGAAGGATTTCTCTCTACAGCTAAAGCAAACACTCAGCAGACATTAAGTACAGAAAACACAACGTTCCCCCACCTTTACAAATGTCACTTTACACTGGCAAACATCACTGTTAATGTTTTTAACGGCCATCTCCCCGTAGTGTTCAATCCAGCGCTGGCCACTGAGGATGTTATGGATGCAGGACGTCACTTTGTTCCACTCATAGTGGTCCCCGAACCTGGAGAGACACCACACAGGCTGCTCTAATTTTGTCAAAACTACACAGGGACATAGACGCTCACTAGATTTACACACACACACACACACACACACACACACACACACACACACACACACACACACACACACACACACACACA
>JARVGQ010000737.1:11313593-11324122 GCA_031762355.1 Hypsolebias martinsi | reverse complement strand
ACGCATGCACGGAGAGAACATGCAAACTCCACCCAGAAAGACCCCTGGACCGAGATTTGAACCAGGGACCTGCTCGCGGAGAGGCAGCAGCTCTACCAGTTGTGCCACCGTGCTGCCTATTTAGGCTTATTTGCTACAGAAATTGTGTAACAGCTATAAGAGCTGGTAGCATATATTCAATAACAGACATATGCATATCACTTTAACTTATATTAAATGAAAAGTGTTAAATGTCATCTCTTGTGCTTGAAGGACAGCCTTTTTACGTTAAAAGTTTTTGTCTATCCATTGTGCCTTAAGACTAATCATGCTAATGGAGCTAACACTTGACGTTCAAATGTCCGTGGTAAAATTCACCCAAATGCCATCGGCTATTAGCTTCTCAATGACGTCAGAAATGACGGCTTGTAACTCGACTGAAAAATATCTCTGACTGGGGACGAGTAGCGAGGCTCAACGTAGTTCAAAAATCTTCGGAATCCAATGTCCTCAACGAAAAAAACTTCCACACCGCTGACATTTTGACTCCTATCCGCCGTGATCAGACCAGATAGGCACGCATGAAGTCATCACGTTGAAATCCTTGTCACTGGGTTGTCCTACAAAAACAGCGTCTTTTTATATCTGAGTTGATGGAATGGCCGATGTCCAATATTTAACTTTAACACTAATATCGACCGATACCGATACATGCCAATATCGTGCATCCCTAAAATTTATAGAAGACTGTTGCAAGTTTAGCTGTTATTTTAATAAAATAAAATAAAATACTAACAATCTCAAACTTATTTAGATAAAATAAGAAACAGATTTTGTGTTGAGCACAGTATCTGCAATTATTAAGATAATTAGACATATTTAGTGTGAGATGTTGAGCAGTGGCGGACTTAGCTATCTTGGGGCTCAAGGTAAACCTTTGTAGAGGGGCCCACCCCCAAGTCACAATTTTCAGACTGCTAAACCAGACAATAGTGCAACAAAGTTTTTTCCTGTGTTAATAAGACAACTACAGTACTTATTAAAAATTTTTTTGGAAAAACCTTTGTTTTATTATTATAATAAAAAAAGTGCTAAAGCAAATCTTACATCAACAGTCAATACCACTACTGTATATGTACAAACGAATAGTGACAGGGTAGAGATAGGTAATACAGGTATATTCCTAAATCAGCAGATTTTCATAACTTTGTATCACACTTCTTTTAGTGTCATATGCATACTCATCTGACATGCACAGTAAGATCCCTGTGGAAAAGTCAGTGTGGTGAAAGAAGTGTTTCTTGAAAGTAAATCTAAAAATTGGTCCATTAAGTGTGGACAGGGAAATGGTCTGTATGACGGACAGTGACAGTGTGGAAAGGGAGAAGCAGAAGTAGATCGCATTGTGTCAAATTTTGTTGTTATTGTTTTGATTGTAATTGTAATTAGTTCATTTCAAACATAAATTAATAATGCTGGGGCAACGTTAGCAGGTGGGCAACCAGAGAGGCCCCTTAATAGTTGGGGGCCCCTGGCATTTTACCTTTTCCTTTGCTTATTTGGTACGTCTGCGTTTGCATTTGATGCCGAAGTTTTAAATGCAAAAAATAAATCTTAAAAAATTACTTTTATAAACATTGTGTTTCTAAAGACAACCAACCTAACCTGGAACGAGGATAACTGGAACAGCAAAAAGGGATATCAAATATTTTCCTCTGATGTTCTTAGTTGGAAGCTGTTCCACTTGACTGGTAAACTGAAGACTAGAAAGTTCCTGGAGAAACTTAAGACAGGGAATGGCGCGTGGCTGCCATATTAGAGTTCCGTCAGACATTTTGAATTAGAAAAATTGTGTCTTTGTTTGCGAATGACGTCGCCACGTTAACTCAAAATACCAATAAAAGTAATACACACATCATGGTGCCAAGCCGATCATTAAAAAAAATGGTCGGAGTAAGATATAAAGTTAAGAAACCCTTGTCAGGTGGATAATAACAGTGGTTGCCTTACTAGGTAATGGCAGTTTCCAATAATATATATATATATATTTTTTTTTTTAAACTTTACTCTCCTGAATAATGCAGAAATTTAAAAATGAGCAGTCAATGTTGCAAAGTAGTTCTCTTGCACAGCTTGACTCTGCTGAGATGTATTTAGATGAAATGAGAAAAGAGGCACAAATTAAATCTAAATTTGAAACTTGATATAAGAAGCTAAATTACAGCTGTTCCCACCTTTACTTGATCTATGTTACTGAAGCATTGCTGTGGTTTCCAAATGATTTTGTTCTTCCTGCCTTGGTTGGTGATTGATACTGATACTCTTCTGAAAAAGGGGAAACAATTACACTGATTGATGCTTTTCATTTGTTACACTAATTTGTTTGAGAAAGTAATGCAGGCTTGAGTATAAGGTGATAAATCCACAATTTGTCAATGGTTTAAAACTCATTTCTGGAAAACAACAAATGTAAAACTAGAGAAAATATATAATTTTTGTATAAATGCGATGTAAATGCAGAGTATTGACTTACGTCCTGAAATCTGCTGAAGAAGCTGAAGTAAGTTGTTTCATCTATAGAACACCAGCTAAAAGAAGCAGCTGCAAGTCAAAAGCAGCTAAATGCTATCTAGTAGCAAAACATTATCTAAAATATTTAAATAGCAAAACGCTAGGTCAAAGCCAAATGTAGCTAATGGCTAGTTTAAATGGTTACCTTAAAGTAGAAAAAGACTAGTTGCAAGATACATGTATCATCATCCTTAGTTTGTAGCCAGGTCTCTCTTGTAAATGAGTCCTCGAGGCTCAATAAGATTAACCTGCCTAAATAAAGGTTGAATGAAAAAGATCGGCAGAACCAGAAAGCGAGCAGTAAACCATGTACCGGTGGATAAACATAATCAAAATACAGCACTTTGGTTGGCCTTGTCGCTGTTTTAAGTGCACTATAAATAAAATGCTATGGTATGGTAAGTTATCTGGTTAATAAACTCTTGCTAAAAAAAAACTTTTGCTGTAGATTAATTTATTTAAATTTATTTGTTGACTGAACTGTTTTGGTTTGTTGTTTCAACTCAGAAATCTACGTCAATTTAACTTGTGTTAAATAAAAAAATAAAAAAATAAAAAAATTAAATAAAAATACATAGCTATCCTACTTCGTGGACACTTATTGTGGGGGTGTCCAGAACCTAACCCCCACGATTAATGAGGGACTACTGTATTTGTGCTTCTGTCTGGATTGTATATTGTACTGATTTTAGTATTGCTTTGTTAGCACAAACGTGCCAACAACTGAGTGTGTTGTACATAAATAAATGTACAATTTGTACCAGAAATAAATAAAAGCACCAGATTTTTTTAGTGAAATGAAAATATGTATCTTGTTTGTTCAGTCATTTTGATGCAGTGTGGTCATAAATGTTCATCTCACCATGCGCTGGTATGGATCTTGCGTCTGGTTTGCGGTGTCCAGGAGGTCACTGTACTCCAGCTCCTCGCACAGCCTCTGCAGGGTGTTGAGCGGCTCGTTGAGCTGCACAGGCATGGCCACCTTAGACAGATCTTTGCCAATGTTGTTTCTGAGGATGTTCCACAGGCTCACGCTGTTGGACGGACAGGGGCACGGCAGCATGGAGCGTCGGTGAGTGAGGGTCACCACGCTGCTGACTGGAGGAGAAAAGGTGTTTTATAAACAGATATGGAGAATGTGCGAGGGCAAAAATGAAATGGAATCATGCTTTAATGTCCATCTGTTCTGCTGAGCAAATACATGGAGGCAGTGAAAATCTGAAACTAGCATCATCTGAAGAAGTTGTTCAGACTAAATGATGAGACGTCACACTGAGTTTGTAAACATGTCTGGAAGTCTACGACGCTCGTGCTCAACATGTTCTCAGAGCAAGTGAGTCATTTCACTGAGTCTAAACATTCAGCATTTATTTGATGATGGCTTCAAAACACAACATCAGACGTAGTCACAAAACGATGACCAGAAACTGAAAACTCCAAAGGTTCCTTCAAGTTTTTTTTTTTTATCCTTCCATTTGTTAAACGGGTTCGTTATGATTTAACATAACACAAACACATGCACATCTTGTAACTGTATCTCGTGCCAGAGTTGTGTCTCGCACTGCCTCCATCGATGGTATCCATGGAGACGGTGTCGCTGACGTCACTGCTATACGAGTCATCGTCAGACGCCTGCAGACACAAAAATCAACGAGGAAATATCCGTTAGGCTCCAGGACGCAGAGTTCGAGGCCAACACAGAGGGAACATCCGTTTATTGTTCATCATTGTCACATTTGTGAATGTGCTTTTTTCTCAGATTAAAATGAATCAATGGATTTAAATTTTTTGAGTTTATAATTCTGAATTGCGCTCCTTTAAATTTCCATTACCAGCACTGAGTAAAGTGTAAAGAAAGTGTTTTCTGTGCATTTTTAAACTTTTGTGAGCTTGTCGGCTGTCTGCTCAGCAGGAACAGTGACTGACGTCCAGCTTGCTGTGAAAGTGCAACCATGGCAAGACCATAACCGTCGCTTGCAGATCTGAGAATAGTTTTCTCCTCTTTCATTGTGTAGCTGCTACTGTATTTAAAACACCAGGCATCTACACTCAACACCCATTTATATAAAGATGGACAAAACAAGTTCAAGTTCAAGAATCTTTATTATTAAACATGCAGTATTTGGGATCATTCATTTGACGTGAGTTGTCTCTGAGTTTTTTTATTTAGGTTTGAACATGGGGAAAAACATAGGGAATATGATCGGACCTCATTCTCAGATGAAGACGAGGAGAGCAGGTACTCCTGGGCATCAAAGAACTCTGATATTGAGTCTGGAATAGAGGCTCTGCTCTCACTGGAGACTTGGTGGACGAGAGGTGAAGCTGGGCATTCCTGATTAAAGATTTCAGTTTAGTGAAATGAGTTACATGACACATGAAGCTGGACGTAATCATGCAGAGACGCTACTCACGGAGGCAAAGTTAGTCTTCAAACCAATGATCTGAGGTGGCTGGGGGGCCTGCAGGTCGATGGCGAGCTTCAGTCTGTCTTTCTCTGCTAACAGAGTACTAAACGCTGATTTCAGAGTAACATGGACTGCAGAGAAGGAAGGCCAGACATGAATAAGAAACAGAACAGGAGCTACAAAGTTGTCATGGAAACTGTTCCTATATAGAAGAAAAAAGAAGAAGTATTTTTTTCTCCTCTCTACAGTAAATCTTCGAAAAACGTAGAAGTATGAACTCACTGTTGTCGGCCAGTCGGCAGAAGTCCTTCTGCAGGAGTGATGCTTCTGTAGGGGAATCTGGAGACTGAGGGCAGGTTTCCTGTGTGCTTAGTTCTGTGGTGGAGAGGTTGGGATTGGACGCATGAAGACGATGAGACTGAGTAGAGCTACAACTTGGAACCTGAAATGCAGCGAAAAACTAGCCTTTATTTTCTTTTTATTCCTTTGTGAATGTATTTGTTTGTTTGCTTGTATTACTTAGAGGCAACTTTGAAAAAAAAAAAAAAATAGAAAAAAACTGGATATGTACCTGTAGGGTGGCTTTGGATTCTTTGCCATTGTGTTTGGATCTCCATTTCTTTGGCCTTTTTTCCTTTTTGGGAATTTCAATAGTGGACGGCTGTGGAGCCAGAAGAAATAAATAAGCCGTAACATACGCATGGCTGCTCTGACATATTTTAAAGTTTCAGGTGTTAAAGACTACACATATGCTCATTACTTAACATAAAGAGATTTGAGGTTATATATGAAGAACTGAGATGAACTTCTGCCTGTATGTTTTACACAACTGCCGCTTGACCCACTTCTATGAGTTGTAACCACCGTGTGTGAACAAATGAACTTTAGTGTAGACTCATTATTTCTTACTTGATGTTCTGTTTAAAGTAACACAAAAACAAACACTATAAATCACCTGGTCTCTTTTAGGCACTTTTAACAGGCACTGTTTGAGGTAGTGAATCAGGATGTGACAAGCATAATATAACTAAGTGTCACCACTTCAACAGAATGATGAACGTATTAATGTCATCCATCAGTCACAGATTAATGCAAATTTAATCTGTGCGTCTCTGCTTACTTGTAGAGTGGCCGGGGCTGAGTATGTGCGGTGCAAGACTTCCATACTCTTCAGCAGCAAGTTGAGCTCCAGCAGATAAGACTCACATTCTTCCAGCTCTGAGTGAACAGCAGATTATTTTTAGATAAAAGTGTGTTTGCATGCAGGCACAATGATAAGAGCTAAAATGGGACATGAAGGGCTGCGATGAGACAAGCTGCGACAGAGATGTGCGGCACAAAAAACTAAACAGGTTATAATTTGTGTCAAGACAGCTGAGAAGTGATGAAAAGAAAACAAGCAACCTTTGCCACATTTGGTCATCTCCTCAGAAGAATGGAGCCAGGAGCTGACCTTAGCCTGGTGGGCTGATGACTGCTTGGTGAGAGTGGCTCTCTGGATGAGGATGACAGATAAATGAAAAGATTATGTGCATAGCCTCAGATAACACATCTGTTTAGGCATTTTGTCTCTTCTCACTTTTCTAAGAGAGTCGTTTAGAGAAGGCGAGGACGTGGCGTGGGGGTGGAAGAGTTGCCTCTCGTGGGGATACATGGCAATTTCGTTTTGCCGAAACATACGGTGGTGACGCAGCTTTGACACCCACTCTTCAAACAGCTCTGGGGGCTTCACCTGGATGACAGAGAATCAAATACGAATTGGTGAGTTGAAGAAAGCTTCAGTGAACGTCTTTATATGAAGCAGGCAAAGGAAACGCCTGCAGGTGAGAAACAGCTCAGACTTGAGCTTTACCTTTAGGTGATAAATGTTGTCCTCTGTGTCCAGGTCAATACACATGGCTTTCTTCTTGATCGACATCACAGAGAGTCCAACATCTATGCAGCCATGTAGCTTTCCCTTTTGCAGCTGAGGTAAAATGATTTTGAGTTAGTATGTGAGGTTGTGTAGGAAATGACTGACAGATGGCGCTATTGGGATTACACTTACATCAGTTGAACACTTTGCATACTTCAAGATGCCTTTTTCCAAGACAAAGTATCTCTAAATGAGAAGAAAACAAAATCAGTTTTCAAGAAATTAAGAGAGGGTTTCGGTAACTGCAACAAAACCACCACCACATAAAGACCACTAAGAACTATAATGTATTAATTTAGACAGCAAAAATGTAGGCAACTTTTTTAGGTTTTATAACATATTGCTCATTTCAATGCTATGTAAAAATAATCTTCTTTAAAGTAAATATTGTATGCTTTTATGTTGACCGTACCATTTAAATTTCACAAGAGCTGCAATAAAATAAATGATTAGCAGGGAATCAAATGTTCACAAACAGACCTAGCCACCTTTAACAAGGACTTTTCAGTTTTTATTATCAGACATGTGCTCTGATACGGCTGCCTGACAGAACTTGGACCTCCCTTATCAGTTGGCATGTGAGCTATTAACGCGTCAATTCCATCGTGTTTTAAGGCTAAAGTTTCCACATATGAGTAGAGTTACAGGAAGAAGACGAAGAAGAGGAAGATGTGTCAAGCTCATGTTGTAATCAGTTGGGGATGGAAAGATGGAAACATGTACCAGTGATGAGGAAGAAAGGTAGTCATAATCTGAGGTGTTAGAAGATAGCAGGACAGAGATTTGGTTACATAGTAAGGTTTGACTTAAAATGTCATATAACAACTGGGTTTTATCAGTAAACAAGAGCCTAAAATTACACATTTTACCAAACTGGATGAAATAATTTAATAATGAAAACAAACACACAGGCATCACAGTGTTGCTGTTGCCTGGTGAAGCGCTCACCTTATGCCAACCCTTCATGGGCCACTTCTTCCTCTTCAGCAGGAAACCCTTCTGACTGTCAGGCTCCTGCATGCTGGCAGGAACCCCCCTGAGCCCCTCCACAATCTCCCAGCTATCCTGGGAGGAAACACAGGAGCAGCAGAAAATTAAAAATTGTGAAAAAAAAATCCTCCATTCCAAAACCAGATTTTTACACACGGGCACTGGTTTGTAGTCAAGGTGTTGTTCCATCTCTCCAGTTACCACTGCTCTAACTCCGGAGAAAAACTATGTAATAGTCAGCCAATCAGAATGCTCCTGATTATATCTAAGGTTGCATAAAGGTGGGTTACAAAGGCACTAATTAGGCATCTAAATAAAAGCCACACCTCTCTCACCTCTCTGCATTTGCAGTTTGGTTTCAGTCAGCTGTCATCATCCTCAGGTAGAAAGCTTAGTCTTTTTGGAACAAGTTAATTGTTTACTTGATAAAAGGTAGTTGTGTGAAAAGTATACGATACCTTCAATCATTATGTGCTTTGGTTTTAATTGATACACCACAATTTACCTGAAGAAGCTACTCTTTGAATCAAACCACATCTATCAGACACGATTGGATCAACTCTTCCTAGTCTGACTGCCCTGTAGGAGTCCCACAAGGCTTTATTCTTGACCCAGTTTTGTTTATACTTTACATTAATGATTTACCAGATAGTAGCCCAAATGTTCACTTAGAAACCTAAACAAACAGATTTTTTTTTCATAGTTAATGCTGCTAGGATGCATATGCATTCATTGATTTTATTTCACATATCAATTAATTTAACGCAGTCATCCACAAGTAAATTAAATATTACCACAATCAAATACAAAAGCCTTAAAAGTTTGTGAAATACTGTACTATAAATACTGGGACATTTTACCTCCTACTGTGAAAAAGTATTGCACTTATTACACTTTTAGGGCTAATCTGAAAGAATATTTGAAATAAGTACCAACTTCTGAGTACCTGGAAAATATTTTTATTTCTTTTACTTTGTATTCTTCAGTTGTTGTTTTTTGTTGTTGTTTTTGTTGCTAATATGCTTTTAGCTTGTGTATGTTGTTACCTTTTGTCTTTATTTTTAATATCACTTCTTCCTTAAGTGTTTTACTATCAACTTGTCAGGGACTACAACTAAAAGTGAGCCCTCATGATTAATCTAGCCATTTCTTAGGTTTAAAGCGTCTGTGACATGATTTATGAACTTTGCAGAAAGTGGCACAACATAAATATCTTTTATCTTTCAACTATGTTCGTTTTTGCAAACAAACTTATAAATATATTAAAATTTCATTCAAAGTCATTTTAAATTTGGCGCTGCGTGTCGTCACTGGAAATCTGCGAACTTCGCTTCGTAACAGCTGACCACACGTCCATCATCATTACTTTTCAGTAAAACTTCGTTTTACTGAAAAGTAATTTTTGATTCTTCATTTAAAATTGTGTGTTGGGTTGAATCTAAATGATGTTAAAGTCCAAGGTTGAATCAAGTCGAACCTGCATTTGTTTGAAAGAATAGAGACACCTAATCAGTTTAAATCATATTAACTGGCGTCTGCTTTTCCTCTGTTTTTCTAAAACAATTCTCTGTCTCTCGCTCTTCGTCTAAACAACTTACTTTTGCCTTGACTCATAATAAACCTTCTGACCTCAATCAAACCACTTCCCACTTCCTGGTGAACTGACCAATCAGGAGAGCCAATCCACGGAAGTTGAACCTTCTTCATAAGATTCCAACTTCCTGGAACTCTTAAGTCTTGCTGAGAAGATGATGATGAAATCAACTTTCTCTTTTGAGATGATGGACGTGTGGTCAGGCGTCAAAGACCTCGTCTTCAGCTAGGACTTATGGCCAGCTGTCATAGTCCACCAGAGCTAACACTCCTAGACTGTTTGAATAGAAGTTCCTTTTGAGGAATATTTTATTTTGAAAATCAACCGAAACGGACGCTACTCCTGATCGTTCACGGCGGACACAGCTGAGACGCTGTAACGTAACCTCTTGGCCAGCTCGAACAGACTGGACCTAAGGACCTGTTGAGTTCTAAGGCTGGACCTCTCCTCTCTTCCTGAGGGACAAACCATCTCCAGGTAAAGAGTCGCTGATGTTACGAAGTGTAACTGAGTTTAGCTGGGTCCGGACAGAGAGCGCTGTCCATTCTGGTTGTACATGACACCCCAAGAAACTCTTCCTCCTTTTCTTCTCTTTAAACCTATCTTCGCCAGTATATTAAGAAAAGTGCCTACAGATTTTAGTTAATTAAGAGCTAATGACTTTAGTCTGTTGTCTTGAAATACCACGTCAACTTGCATATATTATGTATGCGTATAATTTCCATCTGTGATGTTTAATTATAGTCCATTTGAAGTCCAATCAAGTGTACATGTTTTTGATGTTATTTTAATGATCTGCTAATAAATGACCTCATTTTTGATGGGTCAAACAAATAACATCTCATGTTTCCTACATCTTCATTCTGATTGTAGGAGGAACAGGTAGTTGAGTTCTTACCTTATTCTACCTTACACTTTTCAATAATTACATACCAGATTCGTTCGAATCTCAGGGTAATAATTATTGATTTAAAAACGGGTTCATTTCTTTTTCGGATTAAAGATTTGTCCTCTGTGTGACCATTAGGTGAAATGAGTGTGACAATGAGACTTGAATTATATTTGACCCATC
>JARVGQ010000737.1:11293148-11304002 GCA_031762355.1 Hypsolebias martinsi | reverse complement strand
GACGTCACTGGGGGGTCGAACGTAAGTCCGAAATGCCGTAACTCGGGTAGGTCGTAACTCGAGGACTGCCTGTATTTCCTCATGGGTCTATAATTTAGTTTAACATCAGTCATTGTTTTAATTTTCTTGAAGTTTTAATGTTTCTCCCCCCATCAGTTTCAAACCCACAACCCTGACATTCATCTTTGGCTCCTCGAGTTAAGAAACGGGTCACATTGAAGCAGTTTTTTTGTTTCCAAACTTCAACAAAACGCAGATAGATACGCAGCAGAACCTGCTCTAATCAAGAGCGTCTCCCTCTGCACCATTCGTGTTGTAAGGAACGTTAAATGTCTCCGTTCTTTGATTTCCCAAACCTGAAGTGGCTTCAGGACGCGGGTCAGTTCTCACTAAACTCCCGTCTGACTCAGCTTCCAGATGTGTGCTACTCGTGGTGGGTCCTGGCGTCGCTGAAGATCATCGGCAGGATCCACTGGATTGACAAAGCCAAGCTGCGGAGGTTCATTCTGGCCTGTCAGGACGAGGAGACGGGAGGCTTCGCCGACAGACCAGGAGACATGGTGAGACACGTTCTCCTCTAAAAACCTGCAGTGACCTCTACAAGCGCAGGTCTCTACTCGTAAATGTGTCGTCTGTTTCTTGCTTCACGCTGATAAGACATGAAGATCACAGAGTCGCTCTGACCTTGGCTCTGCAGGTGGATCCTTTCCACACCCTGTTCGGAATCGCAGGCTTGTCTCTCCTCGGGGACGAGCAGATCAAACCGGTGAATCCGGTTCTGTGCATGCCGGAGGACGTCCTGCAGAGGATCGGCCTGCAGCCCGACCTCTTAAGTTAGTCTGACGATGCTCATCACAAACTCGAACCCTGCCGCCCCGTCACCGCGCCGTAGACGCCTCTCAGCCTGGAAGGTGGAAGCAGTTAGAAGACCGCAACACGCCTCTGAGTTAACGCCTTTCTGGAGGATGAACTCAGATTTTCTGTCTTAATCTGGTGAATCATGTGTTTGGAGAGTTTTCACCACAGCTGAATCATGAACTAACATTCCTTAGTTTAGGGACATCTAGGATCAGCTGCAGCTCATCCTCATGGAGGCCTCCGGGTCATCATTTGATCGTGTGTTTGTCGTCAGACTTAGCCTTTTTGACCGCAGGCGATTAAACTTCATTTTGTGTTTCGGCTTCGTTCGCGCAGCTGCCGCTTCCCGTAACACATCCCGTGTTTCTGAAATGTAAGAGGGCGTGAAGGGTGCCGGAGTCATCGCGCCACGCTGTGATGAAGAGCCTCCCAGGAGGTGAGACGGCCACAAAGACGGGGTTGAAGCAGCTTCACTATTTATTACAGTCTGAGTTCAATGTGCTGTTCCATTTGTTTTCTTCACCTGCTTCTCAACACGTGGTGGCAAAGAACTATTAATGTCACCTTTTGTTTATAAAACTTCAACGCTTTCTGTCAAATGTTTATTTGTTACATAAACTGTCTGTCGTTACACAAATTAAAGGAATGACAGCTCTAGTTTATGATCTTCAATTTCAAATACAATAAAATGACATTATAGCTGGTGTAAGAAAGTCTATATTAAATTATATTTAAAACAACTGTTCTAAATGTTCTTAAAGCAGCAGAAAACTGGTCTTTTTTATTAAAGAGAAATGTTTTATTCTGTAGTTTTCTTCAAATACCACATTTTATGTTTGAATTCAATTTAAAGTGAGGTTAAAAGATCCTGAGAGAAGTTCATTATTAAAGCTCTAAAGATTTTTTTTCACTCTTCTCTGTTTCATAGATTTAAATATCTAAACTTTTAGATTTTATAGAATCAAAACATGTTACCTGCAGCAAAATTCACCTTTTAGGTTAGTCACAAATGTATTACAGGTAACTAAATTGAGAAGGACGTTGGTGAAAAGTTAAATTTTTTTGAAGCAGTTTCTTGTTTGTAGTTTGTTAAAATAAAATCCTTAACGTTACACATGTAGAACAAACTAATCAGCTCATCTGGTCTGTTTTATTTTCTGAACATGGATACAGAGAAACTGTAAGGTTCAAAGTTTTATTTCTGTAATTTTCAGATCAATGCTTCCACCGTTTTGCTTCCTTCTACAAGCTCGGTCACGGGTTCTGGTTTCCCACTAGATGTCAGCCTGGTCCTTTAAAGAGATTCAAACAGGACATTATTAAAGTGTTGGAAAAACATTTGATTTACTTTATATTTAAACAGAGAGGTGTGTATCTGGACAGTCACATAAACCAAACCTTTCCTCTAAAAGTGTAACTTTGTGCACACAAACTATCTTCAACAAGCGGAAATGAACAAGAAGTAAACCTGAATGTTTTTGGTCCAAGATGTTCAATCAGGTAGGAGTTACACTGTGCACAAGAACAGAGGTGTTTTATTTCATGTTAGAGGGATGGATCCTGGTGAGTGATGGGAGAAATTTTAACCAATCTCTGGTGCAATGGCGGAGCCAGGGGGTGGCTAATGGTGGCCATGGACCCCCCTCAGATTAACCTTGAGCCTCCACTATCAGTTAAGAAATTATACTTTTAAGCATCATTAAAACTAGAAAGCATAGTTTCCTCAGATGAAGTGGGTGGCTAGTTTACAAATTATATTGTAGGGTGTGTGATATCAGCTCTCTGCTCCACACAGAGGGCTGTGGTAGCGCGGTGGTCTGTGGTTGTGTCAGGAAGGGCATCCGGTGTAAAAACAATTGCCAAGTCTTGGTGCGACTAGTTCGCTGTGGCGACCCCTGACGAAGGGAGAAGCCGAAAGAAGAAGAAGATTGTAGGGTGTGTGAGAGAAGCGGAGCGATACATCTGTAGCATCTTAGCTAGAGCATCTGCAATGTGCGCCATGTCATTATTAAAACAATGACATGCAGATTGACAAAACTGACTAAAAAGTGCATTTTTTTGATGCAAGTCTGGACAATTTGAGGAATCTGTCTCTCAAATCGTTTCATCACGTGTTTACATATGTAGATAAACATAGATGTTTAACAACCTGTTAAAATACACCAGAATGCAGGAAATGGCATCTACTTTATTCAAAAATTTCTGGGGGAGGACCCTCACCCCACGCACATTACAAATACTTCTGACACCTGTGAGTATCAGCACTTTTATCCAAATGTAAATTTGCAATGCAATATTTTGCAACGGACGATTCCAAACGCTGAATGCCGATGCATCATTAATTCATTTATAATTATTTCAGTGATAGTTATGAATGGAAATTGTGTGCAGCGTTTGTTTGCTTTATTTATTTAAACATTCATTACATTGTAGTAATTCAGTACAACATGTTTGTATGTGTGCAAAGTGTGCAAACACACTCCTCTGACCAAATTAAATAACTTTATTATTAAACTTACATGGCCACCGCATTGTTCAAGACATGAGCCATTGTCAGCACTGGGGGCTAAGCACCCCTGAAGGTCAGATCCTAGAATCGCCCCTGTCATCCAGTGATTAGATTCTAAGTTTTGTTAAAATTTGTCTTTTGTCGATGCTGCAGATTAATGAACGCACTCACGCATGGACAAAAACATTATTACCACCATCTTCTGTGGCGGGTGATCTCAAAACTAGAGTTTGGAGCGAACAACCGAGTTACTCTGAATGTTTCAAGTACCATAAAATTCAAATCTAATCATGACTAGATGTGTTTTCTCTCACGTTAAATTGGATTCAACATAATTTAACTGCACTATTCAAACCTAAACACGTTTTATCATCAGCTTCGTTAAAGGACACTTCTAGCCCTTAAGGACCAGGTTAAGTAACTTGTTTCTGTTATAATAATACATTATCACAGTTTCTTTTCTCTATGTGCTCTGATGGGCCGCTGTTTCTGCTTCATGCGTTTTTCATGCTGAAATATTCTCAAAGCTGCATGAACCTGCAAACTATGGACTGTTGGCCCTGTGATTGTGTGTATTTAGCTGATGAGGAGCAGCAATCCACCCCCCACACCCCCAGTTTATGGACATAGACTAAACATGCTGGTTGTTACTGAGAAACCCCACCGGCGCTCATTAGTGAGGAAAGAGCCAGATGAAGAGGACGAGGCGAGGTGGGAGAGGAAGAGAAGAAGAAAGCAGGGAGACAGATGGATGGATCACAGCTCTGTCATGTTTGTTTGCATTAAAATCATCAGCAGCACATTTTCCTCCCTCTCTTCTTATCTCAACACAAATCACTGAGGATTAGTCCAGGAGACGAGGCTGCAGCCAAACTGTGGATCCACACCTCCAGTCATTTAATAAACGTTTCATTCAGCTTCAACTTTCCAACACTAGCACCAAGTATTTCACATTTATTTTATGTATAAAATTTGTTCATTTACAAAAACAATACAAAACAATCCCATAAACGATAACATACAAAATATAAAAAAAAAATGAAAGGTAGCAGAAAGGAGAAAAAAACTTATATCTGCCCCTTTTTCAAACAATCACTTCAAACAATAATAATCTTCCAGTAACAGAACAATCTGAATAACTAATTTTTCTAACTAATACAATACACATTACGCTACTTCATATATATTTTTTTAACAATTCAGTTTTAATAATTTTTTTAAATGTAAACACTGACTTGACATTTTTAACATCATTCTCCAAACCATTCCATGATCTAATTCCCTGGATTGAGGTAGACCGTCCCTTTAAACTGGTTCTGAATTTTGGTTTTACAAATATCTCTGTCCCCTAAAGGGGCAGCACGGTGGCACAACTGGTAGAGCTGTTGCCTCTTAGCGAACAGGTCCCTGGTTCAAATCTCGGTCCGGGGGCCTTTCTGGGTGGAGTTTGCATGTTCTCTCCGTGCATGCATGGGTTTTCTCCGGGTGCTCCGGTTTCCTCCCACAGTCCAAAAACATGCATGTTAGGCTGATTGGTAACTCTAAATTGACCCTAGGTGTGAGTGCAACAGGTCCCTCTTGTAAATGAGTCCCGTGGCTCAACGAGGCTAGCCTGTATAAATAAAGATTGAATGATTTTGTTTAAAAGGGAGCAGATATGATAAGAAATTTTCTTCTTCTGCTTCCTTTCATTTTATATTTGTTTTATTTTATTTTATTTTTTGAAATTGTATTTGTGTTTTTATTGGAAATGAAATGAATAAATAAAAAAAATTTAAAAAAAGAAAGAAATCATGTCTGTTGTCTGCTGCCTGTCAACATAACACTGGAGCCGATTTGATTTGATTTTTTTTTTTTTTTTTTAATCAAATTAAGTGTCTAAACATGCAAAAGACAAAAAAAAAAACTGTTCCTCTAATGGTCAGGCCCTGGACTGAAAATGACTCCAAAAAGATGAGTTTAAAAAAAATAGCCAAAGAAAATCTTCAAAAGGTCTTTAGAAAGCTTAAAGTACTAATGAACACCACCACCAACAGCACATAAAACCTAAGAAATAAGACTTTCTGACTGCAAACCATTTGTTCTTGAATTATAATGCCATACAACTGTGTTTAGTAGCGACCAAACATTTGTGACTATAGTCTTCTGGAGTCATTTAAGCAGAGGGATATTAGGTAGCATAACCATGTTACCAATGTACACTTTTCATCTGAATACAAAGCTTTGCGGTGTTGACTAAAAATGTCAAACAGAAATTATTGCGATCACTAGGGCTGAACAATTAATTGTATTTGCAATAATATCATGATATGATAAAACAAGATTTTCTAATTGTAAAGGCTGCAATTTGACTGGTCATGTGATCTGGTTACGTGACTTGCGAGTGAGTGGAGCAGAGCAAAACAAGGAGAGGGAGAAGTCAACACTGGGCTTTAACCAGTTGCACAACGGCGTCAGGCTCGACAGAAGCTGACACATCTGAAAGTTTGGTACCAAAGAGGAGCAGCACGTCCGTTGTTTGGAATTATTTTGGCTATAACAAAAGAAGGCGCTGCACAACAACATGTATTGTGCAAAAGCTGTCTTGCTGCTGTTGCTACCTCTCAAGGTAACACCACAAATCTTTACCAACACTTAAAAAAACACCACAAAGACATTTACAATAGTTGCATGACTAGAATGCCAACGACCAGTGCTTCAGCTTCAAGTAAGCAAAGTAGCAGCCGGCAGGGCTCACTGACTGAACTGTTCGAAATTATTTCTCCGTATGAACATAATTTGAAACAATACGTGGAAATAACTCGAGCAATAACGAAGTTCATAAAGAAAGACATGATGCCCATTAATATAGTGACCAAGCCTGGGTTTATGGCTTTGGTAAGCACAATGGTTAAGCAGTACAGAATGCTTCACGCACACAGTTTAGCCAAGTTGCTATCCCAGAGCTATACATAAAATGCAGAAACAGAGTTGCTGCGGAGCTGAAAACAGTGGAGGTTTTTTTTGCAACTAAAACAACTTGCTTGTGTTCATTGAAAAATACATGAGAAGACGACATTGAAAATAATTGCAATCGCAATATTGAGGTAAAAAAAATTGCAATTAGAATATTTTCCAACATCATTCAGCCCTAGCGATCACCACTGAAGGACAACCGGTTACTTGTTAAATATTTTATCTTTACCATCAGACATAGCCAGGCATTTTGCAGACAAATATATCTTCTCCAACCACAAACTGTTTGTAATTAAGTTTTACACCGTTAAAAGCTGTTAAGTTTCGTTAGAGAAACATCCATTATGCAGAGCGGAAAAAAACATAATCGATTTTGTTTAGTGTCTAGCAGCAAAACCAGCTGAAGAATGACAGACTAGATCTAATACACATTATTTGACACTAATGTGCCTGCACATAGCCATTTAGCTCCAAGGTACAATTAATACCCTATAGCGTTTCGGTGAACAAATTAATCCGTGATGTTGAAATAATACAATGTACCCAAACCTTGAAGCTTAAGAAGAAAACTCACAAACATTGACTGAAAGGTTGGATGAAAGGGAATGTGGGCTTTCTTGTTGCATTTCAAACATTCGTTATAATAATTATAAAACTAGTTATTAGCTGACTAAAGTTAGACATTCATTCAGTCAACCTTTATTTAGGCAGGTTAATCCCATTGAGCCTCGAGGACTCTTTTACAAGAGACCTGTTGCTGTCTCTTGATAATTACACCTATATAGTAAACCTATAACTGAACTGGTTTCCCCAGCATTGCAGTCTATCCCAGATAAATTATAAAGCAGCCTATGGCCGTGAGAACGTAAATCTACAAAAAATCTGCAGGTTGCTGTTTTGTTAGCATAAATAGGGGCTGTCTTGTGTGCACCCACAGGGCATAAGTAAATATCACAGTGCTAGTGATGCTGCTCATGCAGAAAACCATGTTGGGTGAACTAAGTCGTAGACTGACCCTGAATCACTTTACACTGTACAGTAATGAGAATAAAGTCACTCAGTTACAAAATAATTCATCATCCATCCAGAGGAAACACAGACAAGGTTTGCACCACAAAACAGACACATCTGTTAATTAAATCAGACTATCAGGACTGATTATTTAATATAAATATAAATATAAATATAAATGGGGGAAATGATGATGATGACAAACCACAGGTGGACCCGGCTCAGACACAGCAAGTCAAAGTTAAAAAAAAAAAAAGTGCTAAATCGAGTCATCCATTACAGGGCTTAAAGAAAACACAACATACTGGTAGTTAATGTTTATAGTCATACTTTAGCTCACAGGTTAGCTTAGCTTAGCACCAACTGTCAAGAGAAGACTGTTTCCAACCAAGGCGATTTTTCACTTGACAGACAGCACAAGAGGTGTCAAGTCTGCCGCTTCATTCAAACAGAAGCGAGGTTGAAATAACAAAAACACAGACTTCCATGCGAGTTTTAGTGAAAAGATAAACTCACGGTTCTGTGAAGAACAGCTACAGCATCATATCCACGTAGCAGGTCGTTACATGTGCCAGATTTTTTGGACGGTGTGCAGCTCCTCGTTTCACAGCCCCGAGTTCAACGTCGTGGACGAGGAGGAGCCTGCCTCAGTGGCAGGTGTGAGTGACGCGCGTCTGAGCCAATCAGCGTCCGAGAATGAACACAAGGAGGCGGGGATAGTGAAGCATGGGCGGGAAGATTCCGTGTGACGCAAGCAAATAAATAAATAAATGAAAAAGCACAGAAATTCATTCAAGGTGAAAGTTATCAGACTGTAGAGGTTCCGGACAGAAACTATGAATAAACACAGAGGGTGAATATTCCGTTTACGCAACAAGTAAGATTTAAAAACAAGAAAAAGCCTGTTTTATTCCTCAAGTTCTTGTGAAATGTCCTCAGTGCTCCATGCTGGAGTCATGCAAGAGGAATGAGGGCACATACAAAACTGCAGCTTTCATAAAAAAAAAAAAAAAAAAAAAAAAAAAAAAGGTAAGTATTATTTTTATTTTTCGTTCTACTTTTTATCAGAGAGACAGGATTTTTTTTTTCTATTCTGTCATGTATTTGAACTCAGCCTGTTTTGCTCGAAAAACTTTCAAAACCCTGAATAACAAAGACATACCAATAGACATACTGAAAACTGCTTCTTTCGTCAGGGGTCGCCCCAGAGCGTGAACTTTTACACACAATATTTGGTAATTGTTTTCCATCTAATGCCCTTAACTCAACCTGGGTTTTCACCTGCTGTCGTGATTTCAAGGCCCCACTGACCTCTGAGCTACCACAGCCCCTGAAAGCATAAAATGTCTGATTATATTTTATTTTTCCTAAAACCTAATAGGCTATGCTAGTCTATACAATGGTTCCCAAACCTTTTCAGCTTTTGACTCATAAAATCAAACAATGGCAAAGGTTTTTGGTTCTAATTATAAAACAAACTGCAAATAAACCAATCATTACTTTTAGGATGTTGCCTCTGTTTGCTATGTTGAAGGAGAAGCCCAGCCAAAAGGTGACCCTTTTAATTTACTGGTCCATCTTCGTTCCAGTTGAGAATAACTGAAAGAACCTGATCGGGCTTCTTCCGGAGGGTGTCCTGTAGACTTAGAGCTAAGATAAGGAGCTGTCACTGGAGGTGCAGAGTTTACTGAGGTGGATTGTGCATTTGATTAGGATGCCTTCATGTGGATGTTCCCTTCTGGAGATTTTCTGGGCAGAAGGGATGTATCCTTTCTGGCCTGGGGTTGCCTCATGAACCCTCAATAGTATTCAGATAGTGTCTAAGGGGAGAAGGTTTTTCTATTGGACCTGTTGCTTTCAAGGTTCTTTATTGGCATTCGCATCACATGTGGTACATGAGGTGGAACGAAACTGTGTACAGTACTTAAGGTTCCAGTTACATCCAAACATAGCAAAAATACAAAGTGCAGGTAGTCCTCGACTTACGAACGGATTTCGTACCTACGAACCGTTCGTAACCCGATTTTAACGTAAGTCTGAACTCATTATACTGCGCTGCAAACCCGCTCGTAAGTCCGGATTTTTGCCGTAAGTCGAGGAAATACATGTAAAATGTATGTTAACGCTGCGCCGCACACCCGTTCTTAAGTCCGAGTTGCTGTAAGGTGAGGGCGCCTTAAGTCGAGGACTACCTGTATAGAAAGAAACAGTATATAAGGATCTAAGATATACACTAAAATATACGCTAAACAACAAGTAAAAAGATCTAAGATATATGCTAAACACTGATAGCATAAAATAATACGGTATATTAAACAGCAGCCTGAACATGAGTCTATAGTGAGCAGGTGGGTGTGAATGCAGCAAGAGATCAGATTTGTGATCAGACCACAGATAAGCAGCAGAACATGGGTTCATGTACATGTTTTTTTTGGATGGATGGATCTCAAGACAATGTGCCTCAAATAGTGGATTCCTGACTTCAGCTTTGGAAACTCCTCATCTACAACAGCATTATTATAATATTAGCAGCAACTTGAAATATAAGTGCATCTGAGATGTATGGAAACAACACGCTTGTTGTGGGGATGTCTTCATGCTCTGCTTATTCACCTTAATATGAAAAACAAACCTCATACTGTCCCGTGAGCAGTCGTAGTGATTTTCCTTCAACACCCTGGTTGCAAAAGGTGACTTGAATTACATCTGCTGACTTTACACCTAAATGACGAAGTGAGGTAAGTTGTGTGAGTGACTGCACCCGGACAGAACGATCAGGTGAGCAAGTTAAGCATGTGATCAGGTTTTCTCCTCGTGTCCTCAGGGTTCCACCTTTCCTGATGTGGATTTGTTTATCCGACAAAACAAATTCCCTCCTTTGCATGGGCATGAGGCTGACTTCCTGCCATGGGTTTATTTCTATGGCAACAGAAGGAAGGAAAAACATAGAAAACTAGAAGCAAGGGTGAAGAGTGGGAGGTTTTTTCCTTGGGGAAAAAGAAAATGAGAGAGCAGGGACTGGGTGTGTCCAGTAATGTTGAATTAGAAAAAAAAAACTAATGGTTGCCTTTGGAGTGTAAAGAATGTTGACCGTCGCTGTGTCAAGACCGGACTGACAGAAAGTGAGTCAGCTTGCTCACTTGTGATGCAGAACTGAGCAAACAAAAAAAAAAAAAAAAGTGGGGGTTGTTGTCTGAATTTGTTCCACAGGTCTTTTTATTGTCAAACCTTGCTGCAGTAGCCACAAACACACCCTTTCCTCTCTCAGAGCAAATGACTCTGTTGTCTTCAAGCTTCGAAGCTCAACATTTCCTAGAGATTTCCAATTATTGTGATTTTCAAACCATAAAGTCGAGTTTTAATCCTTAGACGTGCTTAGAAAGAGACAGCAAGGTAAAACTGGGTTTATTACCTCACCTTTGCCTCTTAATCACTCACACAGAGAAAACCAGTGTGTGTGTGTGTGTGTGTGTGTGTGTGTGTGTGTGTGTGTGTGTGTGTGTGTGTGTGTGTGTGTGTGT
>JARVGQ010000737.1:11270166-11282024 GCA_031762355.1 Hypsolebias martinsi | reverse complement strand
GTAAAATACACTGGTGTTTTTTTTTTTTTTCCCTTGTAGTTACTTTTAGTACCAAAATACACATAGGATAATGTAACCAGAGCTGTCAGAGTTGCAGTGGGTTTATGTTAGGTCAGTGAATGATCTGATCATCTGACTGTTGATTGCAGTAATCCTCATTATTAGCAAAAATAGAGGGCCCCAAACCAAATTTTGCTTAGGGCCCCATGGAGGCTTGGGCCGGCCCAATATGATCTTTAGAGGTGGGCAAACTTACAGAAGAAACTGTGGAGCTGACAACGTTACTGTCAGAGGAAGAGTTAAAGACAGACGGAGGGTTTGACTTTGACAGGCCTGTCAAGAAAAAAACTCAAACACTTTAGACCGACTAAGATCAACAAACTAATGGAGGTTTTCTAGTTTATACGACCTTTAGATGGACTAAAGGTAAAGCTGAAGCTTGAACCCAGCACCACCCACCTTGAACGGGTACCTGGAGCTCTCCTCCTCCAGCACACCTGCCTCGAACTTCTTCCCGATGAACCTCTTGGCATCGTACACGGTGTTCTGCGGGTTGATGTCGCCCAGCTCCAGAGCGTCGTGGCCGGCCAGCACCGCGGCGGCGGTGAAGGTGACGACGCTGGGGATGCTCTTCCTCCCCTCCGCATCCGCCAACACCTCCACCTCCCCGCTACCCGGGTGGAAGACCCCGACCGAGCAGAAGGTAGTACCCAGGTCCAGACCGATTACTTTGGGTTTGGGGGGAGGTAGGTACTGCTGGCCCAGATAACCGGCCAGGAGCAGAGCCAGAATCACGGAACCTGCGACACGAGACACGTTCAGCACATGGACACCGGCTAGCTTGTGTGTTAGCATCTATGTTTGTAATTCAACTTACCAATCATGGACATTTCTCCCGCCATCTCCAGGAAGTGTCGAAAAGTCACCAAATGTCGGTGAGAATGGTTCGAGGTGCCGCTACACCGAGACTAGAAACGGCTGGACGTGTTGAAACTGGGTTTTTTTTTTCACCTCGTCAGTGAGGTACACGTCAACGTTACGCCGCTTTCTGGGAATTCTGGGTAATGTAGTTTACAGTCGTCTATGCTTTTTTTTTCCCAATCATTATTTATACAAAATAAGTACAACAAAATCTTGTAACAGCAAACATGGTTCGAGGCTTAAGGCAGGCATGAGAGTATAGAAATACAAGCAAATGTGAAAATATGGTTTGGGCAGGTTTCGTCTATGCTTCAAACGCCTTGTTGTAGTCCACGATGACGTACGTTATAAGCGTAATGGACTCCGTCTTCTAAGCCAATCAGAAAGTGGCAAAGCTCTTGTTGCATTCTGGGTCCCTCGGAGATAGCCAAGTCGAATACTGTAACGTTATTTTTTTATATGTAGAACACATCCATCCAATATCTTTACCATTCTAAAATTAATTTACATGAAGCCGTTTCGTATAAAAAAAATCTAGATGTTCATAAGTTCCGTTACTATTTTCTTTTGTGAAGTCAGAAAATCCCTTGACTAAAGCAGTTTTTAGTTTTATTATTCAGACTTCCCAGTGTGTATCGAACGCAACAAAACTTTGTACAAAGAGAAAATGTTTTAAATGTACACTATTACAGTATTATTATTATTATTATTACTATTATTAGTTGTAGTATCATTATTATTATTAACGTTCAGTATAATAATACAGTTAATTCATGATTTATTCAGCATGCATGTGTACACATGTACAGTATAAGAATGTAGTTGTGTGTTCGAATCAAATAACAAAATGTGTGTTAAAATGTGTTTTATTGAGTTATTTACAAAAAGCAGTGAAAACTGATAAATACTGATGCTCATATTAACATAAAACTGTCCTCGCTCACACTCACTCATTCAAATGTACGTTTATAAAAGAATACACTTGTTATGTACAGAACAGATGTTTGGCTTTAATTAAGAGAAAAGCTGAAGTCTGAAGGTTGAACTGTGAGTGGATGTGTTAGGAAATGTAAAAAAAAAAAAGATGCAGCTGAGATAAATAAAGGCAAAACATTTACAAAAAACATTGAATAATTTGCAGGATAATAAATATAACAAACGTAAAAACAAGAAAATGTCACTTCTTAACAACTTAAGAACACTCAAACCAACAACAAAACACAGTTTTTACTCTGCGAAAGCAGCGAAAGGATAAGCTGACAATCTTTACATCCTTTAGTTTAATGTGTCAAATAAAATAAAAACGTTTAGCAAAGCCTGACGACGGAACAATGGGTGACGTTCAGAGAAGATAGTTCAGGTCTGAACATCTTGTTTTTTATTTCCACCAGAATCCATCATCCGTGAGGTGAGATCAGGCGTCCACCTCGTCTGTGACCTGGTCTGTGTCCTCCTTAGTGTCTGAGCACTCGGACGGGATGAAGCATCCCGAGTCTCTGGGACAATCGCTGTCCTCTTCCTGTTGGCTGGAGGACCTGTGCTCCTCTGAGTCGCTGGCGTCGTCACCTGCAGGAAGACAGATGAAAAGATGGAGAAAGCTGCTACCACACACGTTTAGGAGCAGATCTGCGATTGCACTCTTCGTTAGTTTATCTGATTTGTTTCTAAGAACTCGTATCACTTAAAGGAATGCATGTCGCCCGCCACTTTTTAGGCCGAAGTTGGACCTAAAACCATTTTCTGCTGAGAAGTGGTTTGGGTCAAACTGTGTACAGTATATGACATACTGCACAGTCTCATGCAGGCTGCTGTAAATCACTCTCAGCTACTTCCACACCAAATTTAAGCTTTCTATCTGAAAACATAGCAGAACTGTAGCCATTTTTGTGTTTCCTAATGTCAGCTGACTGTGGCAGCCATCTTGAACTGGGCTGAGTTTAAAAGTTAATCATACTTCCAATGCGCTCTAAGAAATGCTTTAAAATCTATTCAGGGGTTCATAAGATATTTTGCTAACAGAGCTGATGGTAAAGTTTTTAAAGCAGATCATCCTCAGCTACTACCACACCAAATGTTGGGTGAGTCGCTGTCAGACTGGTTGAGGGTTAGCTGGTTTTGTGTTTGCTAACGTTGATTAGCTTTAACGGCCATCTTGAAAGCAGTGAACTCACACACAGACATGATCATCGCAGCAGAGTCATTTTATGAGAAGTGTGGAGACCATCAAGAGCAGAGGCCACGCCGCCTTCCTTCAGACACGTTCATTACCTACACTGAACAGTGACGACGTGCCACCAGATTTTTAATCCCGCTTTTCAACCAGATTAAATTACTGATCGTCATCTGCTGAGCCCAAACACAAAAACTACAACCGCCTCCAGTTTGTTCATGTTCAGCTGAGCCTGAGTCATATGGGGTGCTATTTGTAAAGTTACACAGTCAAAAATTAAAAATGTTTTGGTTTATTTAGCTTTTAATAAGAAAAAAAAATAGGTTTTTTTTTTTCAAAGTCATATTTTCACCATGTTATTCATACATTTATAAATGTCATAATTCCCAACTAAATATTTAATTTACAAGCTAAATGTTTAGTTTACAAACTAAATACTTATCTTGCAAGTTAAATATTTAGTTAGTAAACTAAATAATTTGGTGTAAATTAAATATTTAATATATACCTAAATATTTAGTTGGTAAACTAAATTTTACAGAAAAGAATTGTAAGAATTATAACAAGAAAACATTACTGTCACCCATCAAATGAATTATTTTTTTCAAATGAAGCTTCTGAAGTTCTATGAACTGTTGGACTATAACATTTTGTCACTTATGTATAGAGCTCAAAAAACACATTACCGCCAAATATCCAGTTGTATTTTGTGAAAAGATCAAGCTGCTACAGTCTCAAAGGGAAATATATGTTTGTAAAACCAAAGTTTAGAACTAGCTTGAAGGGAAGAACTACCTTAATTCAAGGAGTACAATTATGGAATAATTTAATGACAGATGTTAAGGAAGCTAAATCAATCCTTGTATTTAAGAAAATGGTTAAAGACAAATTGTTAAACAAATATAAATGAATGTATTTAATGAGTAATATGTGTGAATTGAAAATTGAATGAGTTATTTACTTATTTTGTTTTGGTTAAAAATTTGTTTGAATAGTTATTAGACAATAAGGAGCAGATCTAATAAGATATTATCTGCTACCTTTCATTTGATATTTTTTAATTTTTTAATTTTGTTTCTTATTATACATATGTTAAATGTTGTATCTTATTGTTATAAAATGAATAAAGATAATAAAAATTAAAAAAAAAATTGCAAACCCCACCCATTTATGTTTAGGCTCCAATTTTGAGATTATTTCATTTATTTTTTTCATCTCTCACGTTTTTACATGAAGTTTTCATCTGCAAATGTGAACTAACTGCACTTCCTGTAACAAAAATGCAAATTAATGAGAGAGAATAAGTTACAATTACCGTACTTTTCAGACTGTAAGGCTCAGCAGATTATAAGGCGCATTAAGCGAAACAAAACAGCCAGATAAGTCAAACTTTATTCAACTCATTCACAACAACTCTCAACGTTGTTCAGTTGTGCCACATGAAATTGGTTTGAGGTCAGTAACCAGAATTAATGCATAAGGTGCACCAGATTATAAGGCTCACTGTTGATTTTTGAGACAAATGAAAGGATTTTAAGTGCGCCTTATAGTCTGAAAATTACGGTAGGCTTAAATGCCACTGAACAAAAAGCATGCAGACAAAGTATGGGTTTATTGGAGGGCAGAGCTTTATTTTACAGGACAAGGTGACAAATACATAATTTTCTTTAGCTTAATATAACATTTAGCTGAGTTATGGTGTTTGCAAATGCTCAAGTCAGTTAGTTGACTCAAGGTGAATCTGTTGCTGATGCACCAAAGATTACATTCCGAGTCCAGTGGTTCATGAGATTTTTGTTAACAGACTGACAGTGTTGAGTTATACAGTTATTGACAAAGTTTTAAGGAAATATCCTCAGTTGGAGCTCGGAGTGTGAGGGATGACTCTCAGCTTCTACCAATCTTCAGCTTAAGATCTGCCAAAGTGACTGGTGCATGTGCGTTGGCGGCCATGATTTATCCAATAATTACTCTAAATGTTTCAGTGACATCTGTTCAGTGGTTCTAGACATGCTTTGGTAACCTCCCCACCACCACCACCACAAATCCCCGGCCTCCCAGGGTTCTGTGAGAAGGACATCTTCCTGTCCACACCAGGAACCCGATCCCCGGATGGCTGCGGGGGCGCGCACAGAATTCGGTCAAAGAGGAGAGTCGTCAGCGCGCGCGCGCCTGTTTGATCTCGTGCGTAAAAGAAACGTGCACATCTGGCTGTGGCAGGGTCGCAGAGTTGCGGGGGAGGGACATGACCACATGAGGCTGTTCTCAGGAGGGGTTCGTTTCCTCATGCAGCCTCGGAGCGCACTGGAACAGCTGCTCAGCCGTGCAGCCAAGTCTACGTGCGCGTGCAGCCTTTTTTATTTTTATTATTTTTTTTAAGTTAACATGGAGCTCTGCAGCGTGACAGAGGAGACTGCACCTGAACGTCACAAAGCGAATTGATGCCTCCTCGGGTTGTTCCAGCCGAGCTCTGGAAATGGAGACGACCCGTGTCCTGCTGGGGATCTGCCTTTTCCTGCTGTTTCCAACATCTGCCTCACCCGTGACGGGCACGGACTCCTGTCCCGAACGCTGCGACTGCGCGCAACCGCGGCACCTCCTGTGCGCCAACCGCGGGCTGCGCGCCGTGCCCAAACCCGCCGCGCGGGACTCCGGTGGCGCGCGGGTCTTCAGCCTCGCGGGGAACTTCATCCCAAACATCTCTGCCTCAGATTTCTCGCGGTATGGTGACCTGATCAGGCTGAACTTACAGTTTAATCAAATCGCACACATTCACCCAGAAGCCTTTGAGCAAGTGTCCCAGCTGAAGGAGCTGTTCCTGGGTCACAATCTGTTAACAGCTGTTGCTGCTGGGACCTTGCAGCCCCTGAAGCAACTCACTGTTCTCTACGGGAATCACAACGCCCTGAAGAAGATCACACCGGAGATCTTCTCCAACTTGGACCGTCTGGTTAAGTTGCGCCTGGATGGCAACTCCATAGAAGTTCTGCAAGGTTCTGTCTTTAAAAGCTTGACCAGTCTGCAGTATCTCCATCTGGAACACAACAAAGTGCAACGCGTCCACAGAGATGCCTTTTCTAAGCTGACCAAGCTGCGCTTTCTCAACCTGGCCCACAACAAGCAGACAGCCATGACCAACGTTCTCACTTTCTCCCAGCTCCGAGCTCTGACGACCCTGCTGCTGTTTGAGAATGAGATACAACACGTCGGAAACCACGTCTTCCAGAACCTCAAAAAGCTCTCCAAGCTCTCCCTGAGCAACAACAGGATCTCTCGTTTGGACAGCGGCGCCCTGAAGGGACTGTCGGGCCTCAAGGAGTTTCTGATTGATGGCAACAAGTTGGAGGCAGTCCCCACTGGTCTCCTGGACCCTCTGGTGCGCATTGAGCGGTTGGACTTCAGCCGCAATCGGATTTCCAACGTGAACTCCACCGCCTTCTCCAAACTTAAGTATCTAAAGGTGCTGAAGCTGAGCCACAACTTCCTCAGCAGTCTGTCAGGGCATGCTTTTGCCCTGAACAATGTGCTTTCTGATCTGGATCTACGTGGCAACAACTGGACCTGCGACTGTCGCCTGGAGGAGCTGAGGAGATGGATGAGTGCGGCTCATTCTCAAGGAAAACTGTTGGCTGTGTTCGTGCAATGCCATTATCCTGTAACGCTGAGGGGGAGGTATCTGGACCATGTGAACATCTCCCAGCTGCAGCTTCCCGGGAGCTGGAGCCCTTCCTGTACGAGTGGACCCGGGCCTGAGGAGAGCCGGGGAGGACGTGTGCTGATGAAAGTGGAGGGAGAGAAAAGAGGAGCGTCGTACGCTGCATTGGATGAGAGAAACAGAACAGACATGGAAAAAGCAGATGGCTTGAGACCGGGGAACAGGGATGGAACGATGATGAGAAGAGATGGAGAGAAAAGGAAGAGAGAAAGACAAGAAGTGGAAGGAGACGAAGAGGGGGCAGAACCTTTGTCTTTTCCGAACGAAGCAAACACAGAGCAGCAACGTTCTGCAGGGGCTGCTGCCAAACGCCCCAAAGGCAGACGCAGGCCCAACGTTGTTGCTAAAGCGAATCCATCAACCACCGCCGAGCCGAGTCATGAAACGAACACGTGGTCCAGCGCAAGTTCTCCTGCCCAGTTCAGAGAGAAGTTTGATCTTCTGAGAGGTCAAGAAGAGACTGTAATCACAGATCCATGTGTGTTCAATCGTCACTTCATCACCAATGTGTCCGTGGACGAGGTGACGTCTACCACTGTCAGTTTACACTGGACCACCAGGGCTCAGCCCCACCACACATCAGGGCCCAGCACAGGCCTTCAAGAAGTCCACTTCCGGATTCTGTTTGACAGATTCGGCACCCCGGATCGTTTCCCCCGCTACGTCTACGCCCCGGGAACGGCTCGCTCCGCAACCCTTCGAGAGCTCACCTCAGGGGTGACCTACATCGTCTGCGTGGAAGGAGTGGTTGGAGGATCCGTGTGCCAAGTGGCACCTCGGGACCACTGCGCGGGACTGGTCACCCTCCCCGAGGAGGTGGGCCGTCGTAGCGCCACTTTGACCTCTGACCTCCAGCTGGTGACAGTGGCGACACTGGTGGCGAACGGCGCGCTGCTACTGGTCATCAGTGGGGTGTGGGTGGGACGGATCCTCAGGAGGAGGCTGCAGAGGAGGAAGTCGACGGTCCACGTGCGCCACATGTACTCCACACGGAGGCCTTTTCGTCCCGGCACGGCCACAGCCTCCATGTCCACGGACTTCACCAGCTACCAGAGCAGCCGACCAGCACGACTCGCACCACTGGAGGAAGGCGACCTCATCGAGTTTCCTTGTGATCGCTTTCTAGACAGCTGCAGCGCTCGCAGGGACCACAGCATGCAGAGGTTCTCAGAGTAAAACCAGAAAAACTCACTTGAACCTGAAAATGTTGACACTGTGCCACCTTGAAAATGTATGTAAATTAGAGTTTGTTGTATCTTTGATTTAGCTTTTTATCAGACGCCGTTTTCTTAATCGACACGCCAGAAACACTTTCTGAACTTTGGCAGGAAACATGTTTGATTTGTTTCAGAGCAGCTGCTCATTTCAGCCTCCAGAGGAAGTCCAGCTCCTCTGACTTCCCTTTCCTGACCGGACGGAGCCTTTCCTCATTCATTTCCTCCCACCTGCAAGTGTCTTTAAATACGTGTCTTTTTATTTGTTTTTATTTTGTACACATGTAAATGATGTACCACTGATTTCAATGATGGTGCTAATATTGATTCTGCAGACATAATATTGTCTCATTTGTACAGAATGTAATGATGGCTGCTGGTTGGCAGGAAAAAAAAACATATTTTGTACAACAATTTTTATGTTTTGTACCGTTTTATGGAACATTGTATGAGTTTGTATTACACAAGGAAGTAAAAATCCCCAATAATGTGACTAGTTTTTCATATCAGTGTTGGTGGACGGCTTAGTGCTGCAGCAGTTGTTGTTTGATAAAGCCAAACAAGAAATGTCAAAAATAAGAGCACTCTGTGCTGTATACACAAATTATAAATGGAAGACAAAACAGCAGATACAGGTTTTGCAAAAAAAAAAAAAAAAGTATTTCCATTGAAAAAATAAGTTGATTATTATTTAAACTTTGTAGCTTTAAAGCTGAACCCAACATGTTAGAGCATTTTGTGTCAAACTGAGGTCTGGTAATGGTTAGGAGGTTTCTTTGTTTGAGTCAACTGGGTGGAGCTCCTCCCACATTTAGTCTAAATCATATCCATGCACAGAAACACAAGTATATTCATGCACACGTATACAGCAAGGCTGGAGGTGTCAGAGGTTAAAGCTGGTCATAGTTCCTACTGAGATTCTGCATACATGTTTTGGTTATTTACACCTTTAAACAAAACGTGTGACTTTTAATTTTACTCTGATGTTAATTTAGGCATATCTAAAAAAAAAGTAGGAAATACCTCTTGAAATATAAATATAAATATGCATGTTTTCAAACCTAAATCTGGTTTTCAGCGTGCTGTGCCCAAACTGGACGCTAGATGGCGCAAAAGACCATGCTGTTTGTAACTACAGTGTAATCTCCCTTCTGGTTTTATTTCCCTCCAAAAGTGAACAAGAGTTAAAATTGGCTGCTTTCGGGATGATATAAAATCACAAACAGATACCAGAATAAGTCTTTTTATTCAAGCATTCAATTTACAGCGATCATCAACATCTTTACAGTACAAAATGTGTAAGTGAAGTGTAAATTATACCTGACAGAGTTCGGGACACAAAAAGTGTAGTTTTCTCAGTTTAGTGGCTTAAATGTCTTACAAAAATTGTTTTTGATTAAAGACTTTGACAAACTTTTATTTACAAGGTTAGGAAATTTCAAGATTTTAAAAACAGCATTTTGTTTTTATTCGATTTTAATATATATATATATACTGTAGGTATATGAACAAATGCAGTTGTAAAATTAACTGCAAGCTTTTTGCTTTAAATAAAAGGCAGAAGGTGTGCAACAGCTGCTCAGTTAGAAATGCATATACTGTAAAAGAGTTGCTTGTTTTTCTCAATTAGTGCAAATAGGAGCAAAAAGGTGTGATTGTGTTTGGATAGCCTGTTCGCTCGCAAGCTGGTGGCGTTAAAAACACAGAGATGTCCTGCATGAACCCACAATCCAGTTGTCATGGAACCATCACAGTTTTTTACAAGGCTCATATTTTGCACCCCCATCCAGTTCAGCATTTCATCTAAAGGCGGAAGGGTTAGAGTCCGGGGAGTGTGTCGCCTCCGGCTGCTGAGGAGGTGGAAATGCTGTTGTGCTGGATGGCCTGCAGCTGAGACTCAGGGTCTGCAGGGGTGGTGGGACTTCCTCCTGGACTCACCCCTGCAGCTGGACACAGAGACATCTGTCAAAGTCACTAATAATGCTCGGATCACGGCCGGAGCTTTGTCAGCAGTAACGAGTAAAAGAAGCCCATTGCAGTTCAGGTTAAATTAAAATATATTTTTTATTTATTATTATTTTAATAGTTGAATACTGTACATTCAGGTAAAAAATAAAATAGAGGCAGCGATAAAAATACATGAATATAAGACATACTTCTTCCTGTTTTGTTCTCTGATACTTGTGCAGCATATTCTTTGATGTGATTAAAACTATCACTTTCATTTTTGCCTTCTCGGAGTGCACACATGACACCCCACCCCACCACCCCTACTAAATATTACAAAAGATGGGGTGAAATATTCAGATGGAGAGGTATGAGTGCAACTTTTTCTTTGATTTGCTCTCCTGAGGAAAAAAGTGCATCCTTTTTCTTGGAGACTGCAGGATTAAACGCAGGTTTTACTCTAAAGTCCATTGAAGGGCACAGTTAAGGGTCTCTGGATGTATTTTGTGATTTATATGCTCATATGAGGAATACTGTGACTTAATGAAGCTTAGTGGCGATGAAGATGAAAATCTGGTAAAGCTGGTGAGCTTCCCAGTCAGGGGTACAGGGTAAGTGGTTCTACTCACTTGGGTACCCCTGTGCCTCTCGCTGCCGGGCTGTAACAGGACAGTCCTTGTGTGTGAGCAGGATCTGCTTCAGCTGACCGACCTCTGACCTCAGGGATGTCACTTCATTCTGGGGGCACACACAGATTTTGAGTATCCTCAGTATACTGTTGGAGTATTAGCACTTGTCTGCGGTCAGCCTCACCTGGAGCTGCAGGTTTGTGTGCGTCAGCTCTTCGGCTTTCTTTTCCAGAGACGACACCCACAGTTTCCTCTTCTGTCGGCAGCGGGTGGCAGCAGCACGGTTACGCTCCAGGAACTTCTGTCTCCTTTCGTCTGGGTCGAGCTCTGTCGTCCTTCTGCGACGATTGCTTGCGCCACCGCTGCAGCTACCACCGGCCTGCACGGCATGCTGGGATTGGGGTAGCTGAGAGGGCTGCATCTGTTGTGCAACTGGCGATAACTGTGGGGGAAATATCATAATAAAGTAACCTCACTGTGCCTTAAACCATGAACATAGCCCAACTGGAGATTTTCACTGAATATAAAGTAAAGCACCTGTGGTGGGGCAGACAAGGGGGGTGCAGGTGGCGAGCTCGGCTGCAGGCGTGATGGTGGTGAATGATGACACTGGGCGTGCGGTACGTTCCCTGAGTGGTGAAGCTGCTGGCCTCGGCTGCTTCCCAGTTGCTGCGGAGGTGGAGCATGGCAACGCTGTTGGTAGGCGAGGGGTGGAGCTGGAAGCTGTGGTTGTTGATGATGATGATGGAGACGGTGCTGATGCTGTAGAAGAGGGGCTTGGAGGCGCTGCGGCAGCATCTCCATCATGGGAGCCATGGATGCCACTGGGTTGTTGACGTTGACCAGTCCTGGGTGTTGCTGCTGGTAAGGATGGCTCATCATCTGTTTGGCTCTCTGAAAGAAGAAAGGTGATCAATAAAAGATATTGATTTGGTTTATAATTGCCTGTTTTGTCATTAAGCGTAAATAAAGATAGAATAGAAACTTGTGCAGAGATGATCAAAGTGACACTGTTGTGTTTAAGTGACACTGTTGTGTTTAACCAGTTTATCTGTATTTAAATGAACATGAGACAGTTGTATCTACTGTATATTGTTAATTTAATAATGTTTTCTCATTGTGTGATCGCTGCATCAGCACTCACAATTGTTTTCCTGTTGTTTTGTCTTTTGTTATGTTTTTTGCAATCTAACCAAATCTGCATAGTTTGATCTTTTAACCATTAATATATCAGAGCAATTTGCTCATTCAGGAGATGGGTG
>JARVGQ010000737.1:11183242-11201020 GCA_031762355.1 Hypsolebias martinsi | reverse complement strand
ATATTGATTGATATATATATAGATATATATATATATATATATACATATGTGTATATATATATATATATATATATATATATATATATATATATATATATACAGTATATATATATATACAGTATATATACAGTATATATATTTCCATTAGGTCAAGATATTCAACAGCATGAGATACATTTTCATTGTTATGCTGACGATACAGACTTATGTTTTATTTATTTTAAATCCAATCAGCTACTTAGACTACAAACATGTCTTAAGGACGTATAAACCTGGATGACCCTAAATTTTCTACTTTTGAAGACTGAGGTTTTGGTTTTTGGACCTGAGCATCTTGGGAATTAATTTTTCAGTCTTTCACCCTCCTTGGATGGCATTAATCTGGCCTCCAGCTCTAATGTTAAAAATATTGGTGTTATTTTTGATCAGGACATGTTTTTTATTACCCACATTGAAAATGTTACTAGAACTGACTTCTTCCACCTGCGTTATATCACTAAAATTAGAAACATCTTATCTAAAAATGATGCAGAAAAACTAAGCACCTTGATGGCAGTTTATCTGTTTTAACTGTGCTCTAGAAATAAAGATGACTTGACTTGTCACATCTAGACTGGACTATTGCAATGGTTTATTATCTGGGTATCCAAACACTTCTTAAAACGTCTTGAGTTGATCCAAAATGCTGCTGCCAGAGTCTTAACTTGAGTTAGTAGGAGAGATCATATCTCTCCAGTTTTAGTTTCTCTCCAATGGCTCCCTGTCAAATCCAGAAATGAATTGAAAATTTCATTTTTTAACCTACAAATCTCTCAACAACCCAGCTCCATCACATATTACAGATCTTATTGTTCCATATTTTCTTAACACAGCACTTCGCTCTCAGGCTGCAGGGTTACTTGGGGTTCTTAGATTTTCCAAAAGAAGAATGGGAGGAAGAACATCAGTTATAAGGGCGGCTGTGGCTGAGTGGTTAGAGCAGTCGTCCTCCACTGCAAGAGTTGGGGGTTCGAATCCACCAGCAGTCACATGCCAAAGTGTCCCTAGGCAAGACAATTAACCCCTCATTGCCTCTGATGTGTGTTCTATCGGTGTATGAATGAGATAAAGCACTGATTAGTCTCTTTAGAATGATTTGTTCAATTAGCTTTGTAGAGATTTAGTAGAGTGCTGTATGAATGGGTAAATGAGGCACAGATTGTGTTGTAAAGCACTTTGAGTGTCTCGCTAAGATAGAAAGGCACTATATAAGTAAAGTCCATTTACCATTTATCAGGCTCCTCTCTTGTGGAACCAACTTCCAGTATCTGTCTGTAAGCTGACACGTTTTCCAGTTTTAAGACTGGATAATGTTAACCTATTTTTTATGTATATGAATGTTTCTGTTCAGTGCCCTGAGATGACTTTGTTGTGACTTGGTGCTGTATAAATAAAACTGAATTAAATTGAATTGAACAAAATTACTTGTTACAGTTTTATGATTCTTCTTGCCATCACTCAGTAAAGTCACGCCCCATGGGACAAACATGACCATTTACTTGCAGCCTGCTGGTTGGTGAGTTAGCCTGGTCGGTTACAGACTCCTTCACAATAAACACACAAACTACCATTTGGGGATTCTCAGCTTCCCTTATTATCTTCCTAGAAAAGTTTATTTGTTGCTTTAAGGCTGCAAGAGCTGCTAGTTCCCACACTAAGAATTAAAACATTCTGCCATATTTTTTCTTGTTGCAGTTAAATCTGTACAAGGATTCAAGGTTCTTTATTGTCATCTGCATCGCATGTGGTACATGAGATGGCTCGAAATTGTCTACACAGCGTTCCAGTTACGTCCAACTACAGGAAGAATATGCATTGTAAAATAAACAGTAATAAGGATCTAAGATGTAAACTAAGAAATACAATAAACTAAGAATGCAATAAAAAGAAACAATATGCCAAACAATAGGAGTGAATATTCAACATGTCTGCTGGCTTCCTTAGATAGAGAACTTTACTAAATGGCTTTTCAATGTGAATGTTCCTGTAAAATACACTGAGACAACTATGTTGTGATTTGGCGCTATATGAATAAACTGAATTGAACTGAGTTGAATTGAAGAGCAGCACGAACAAGTCTGTGTGAGTAGATGAGTATGAATGAACACAGCAGCATGAAATAGTCAACAGCATGAGATCCTCAACATGGATAATAAGCAGCACATATAAATCAAAGTGGCATTATAGTGATTTTGTTTTTTTTTTACAGTGAAAATCCTGATTAGAGATTCACGAGTCTAATAACCTCAGGGTAGAAGTTGTTCCTCAGCCTGGTTGTTCTACACTTAATGCTACTTAACCTCCTTCCTGAGGGGAGTGGGGCAAAAAAAAGTGTGTGTGCTGGGTAAGTGGGGTCCTTCATGATGCAGGTGCTCTCTTCCTGCATCTGGAGGTGTAGATGTCTGTGATGGTGGGGTGGCTGACATAATACATGGTCAGTGTGACATTTTTGTTCAGTGACTTCTCTGGAATTTTCCCTATGTCTCTGAACCATACAAGTGCAACACTGCTGTTAATGAAAGTGTAGTCTTGACCCATATTCAATGAAAATTACAGGTAGATATCAAATTTTTTTTTTTCTGTTAAAAAAAGTTACTCACCAAGTACTTAAGCAATTATAACAAAAGTGTTTGATGTTTTCCGGTCTGGTTTTAGAGTCAACCACAGCACTATAGCCTTTGTCAGAGTTATTATTGTTCTTAAGATCAGATTAATTCAATTTATTTTATTTATAAAGCACCAATTCACAACAAAAGTCATCTCACAACACAGCACAAAAACGCTTACATACGATATAAAATGCCAATAATTAAAAGTTATCTATCTGTAGAAACAATAAGATTGTGTCAAATCTCTACTTAGTCACAGTCTCCCATAGGGATGCACCGGTCCAAATTTTTTTAACTTTCGATCCGATCCCGATACCTTAATCTAGATCTCTGCCAACACCAATACCGTTCAGATATCATCATCATTACTGATTTTATATGAGGCTATAATAATTTCCTATCAAGTAAAATGTGTACAAATATATGCATGCATGTCCAAAAAGGTAACCTGAAGTAAGTTTTATTAATGTTGGATAAGTTTCAAAGTTAGAACTGAATTCTGCTAACACAGACAAAAAAAACAAACATTTTCTTTTAAATCCTGGCTTTAAAGTGGATATTAAAGCGATTAATTTAAGTGATTGTTTGTTTAAAGTTTTTTTTTAAATAAGGGGGAGATTTTTTCTTCTTTCTGCACTCTTTTCATTCAATGTTTTCTTTTTGATGAATTTGTTTTGTTTATTTTCTCTCTTTTAAATGAATGAATAAATGAATTAAATAAAATAGAATATTAAATGGCTTTAAACACAAGTTCATGGTATAAACCAACACAGGCATGTTCCTGTTTTTAGTATTTTACATCACTTTATAATGTAGCTGCTTTTGTTTTGGGTTTTTTTCTTTATATATATAATTTTCTTGTAATTTTCACTTTTTATGATTGTCTACTGTTGTACTGCTAAATTTCTCCTGGAGGGTAAACTATATCTTGGCTGCAAGTATCAAGCTGTGAAATCCTTCATTTTCTACAGCTGATAGCTGTTGGTCATTAACCACAATGAAGTTTAACAACTTATCGGTAAATATTTGAGCTCCGTAGCTTCAGTGATGTGTTTTTTTTTTTCTTGTTCAATATGGGGCGGACACTCTAATTTCGGTCAGCCACGCTCAGTCTTCCCCTCCTATGAGACGGGCAGACTGAGTAGGTCGGACTAGACGCGGATGGCCTGGGTCGGGATGCTGTTTCGGTTCAGCGAGAGTAGCGCTTTGCTGAAGCCCCGGAGTTCAAATGTCCAATGTAAAACTAACTTGACCACATTTTAATGTGATGCTATGGCTCTGCAGACATTGCACATTGCTGTCTTGCAGTGTTTAATGTAAAATACTTCCACACAGTGGACGTTATGATGAAAAGTTGGCTAACCGTTAGCCATAGCACTGCTCACTCAGTCCTCACGTTGTAGCTGGCTGCAAACTATGAAATGAATTTCCTGAATGTGAGGCGAGTCTTATTACTCTGGGTTGATGAGACATGCCTCCGTTCAAGAAATCCATTCCATAGCTTGAAGCCAACGTGCTTCATGGATTGGAAATATCGGCAGGTTGGATCTGAAAATTTCGATACGTAAATTATGATGGTATCGGAAGCCGATACGGATACCGGATCGAATCGGCCCCATCCCTAATGAAAAGTGCATGTTATATCAGACTGGTCCTGTGAGCACTGCCCACTTTGTACCTTTTCTTTGATTGGCTTCTTCTAATCACAGCCTGATCTTTGTAGTTTTTACACATAATCACAGCACAGTCTTGTTTTTCTACAAACATTTCAGGCATGTGCTGTTTATACACAAAAAATCATCAAATATCAAAAACTTGTTTTTTCAGCACACAAAGTCCTTTTCTACAAACATACCGTGTTTTTCTGACTACAAAATCCTTTAATTTTCTCAAAAATTGATACTGAGCCTTATAATTAAGTGGGCCTTATGTATTAATTCTGGTTGTGTTTCTGACCTCAAATGATTTTATGTGGTACACGGGACTCATAAATCTGTCAAAATGAACTTGTTTTGCTTAACGCACCTTATTTATAATCTGGCATGCCTCATAATCCGAAAAATATGGTATATTGATTTACTTCTTGTAATTTTTTTATTCCCACTCTATTTTTCTTCTTTTAAAGCCATCTTTAAAACAAACCTGCAGATGAACTTAATTATGTATTTGCATTGTCACATTAAAGGGATTTTTATTTATTTTTTCACTGGGTTTATGGCAATTCAGTTGCCAATTCAACTAACATAGATTACCTTGGAACAATAAACATTATGTTTTTGTCAACATGGCCCTGTGATGGACTTGTGACCCGTCCAGGGTGTACCCCGCCCCTCACACTGTGATTGCTGGACATGGGCACCGGCGACCCCCGTGACCCAAAATGGAAGAAGTGGGTAAAAGATAATGGATGAATGGTTTTCATTTGATACTATTTCTATCTTAACATGTGATTCTTGACCTGCCATTGTGTTTCTGTTCCTACCAAACCCAGCCGGTCGAAGCAGACGGCCGCTTGTCCATGAGGGAGTTTTTCCTTTCCACTGTCACCTTCATGCTTGCTCAAGATGAGAATTCTGTGATGGAGTTCAATTCAAAGCAGTCTGCTCCTCAGATAAAGTCTTAAATTATTATTGTTATACATGGATATTTCTGTTAACTTATTTTACATATGAATATTTATGTTCAGTGCCCTGAGATGACTTCTGTTGTGACTTGGTGCTATATAAATAAACTGAATTGAACTGAATTAAATTATAACTTTAACAGTGGAATATTTCATGTGTGAGATACTGTGACCATTTTAAAATTTAACATTTTAAAAAGCTGGCTTTTTAATGCATTTTACTTAATAGCTTCAACAAACAAAGATGATAAAATTTATTTATTTATTTTTACAAAAAAAAAAATCCAATTTATATAGATCCTTGTAAATAACCATTAAACACTGGTTAAAAAAACAAACAAACAGATGAAGCATTTGAGAATAAATTAATTTGGAAACAGAGAAAACTTTATGAGTGCAGATAGTAAAAATTTATGTCATAAACTGCTTCACTTGTACCTTTTGTAGGGGATTCGGGACTAGAGGTCAGAGGCTCTTGTGTCGTCTCAGTTGACACATTTTTCTTCGACTCCTGTAAATTCTCAACAAACAAATACAAAAAGTCTAATTGTAGCCATTTTAGGCTGTGATGGTTAGTAAAGTGTATTTCCTGAGAATACTCACCCCCTGTGTCTCTGTGGCATTCAGCTTGGCCACCTGCCTGCGGAGGCGCTGACACTCCCGGTACTTTTCCTTGTAGTGCTCAGCAGCCATGTGGAGGCGCAGCTTCAGCTCCTCCACCTCCCTCTGCAGCTCGGCCTCTGCCTCGGACACCACCATGATGCTGGGTGTCACCTCCCCACTGGTTCCAACACCCTGAAATGCAAGGCCATAGTTCTAACTCTGTTATTTGTGATTTAAAGTAATGCACATTTGTGATACTAAATCAAACATGTCTTATTTATATTGACTGTACAACATATTGCAATAATAACTAGAGAAATTGCATTTAAAATGTAGTGTGAATGCTTATTGCAGAAAAACTTGCTGAAACACAGCTGAAATTGGATGAAAACATGCTGAAATGTAGATGAAATGAACTAGCCTTACAGAAAGCAGAAAGAAAACATATTTGCTGAATTAGGTTTAAATAAGCAGAAATGAGCACAGAAATCAGGAAATAAGAAAAAAAAAAAAAGGGCTGAAATTAGCAACAAAAAAAAAAAAAAAAAAAAAAAAAAGAAAAACAGCTGAAAATTTGCTGAAAAGGCAGAAAGAGGCTTAAAATACCAGAAAGAAGGTGAAAGGGCTGAAATGAGTTCTATTAAAAAAGTGGAATTAGTTGAAAATGCAAAAATTAGCATAAAACAGCTAAATCGTAGCTGAGATAGCAGAAACTAGTTGAAAAAAGCTGAAACGAGCATAACAAGCTGAAATTAGCAATAAAGAAGTTAATTAGACTAAAAGCAGCAGAAATTACCACAAAAAAATCTTGAATTTATCTGAAAACAGCTAAAATTAGCTAAAAATGCAAAAAAGTTAGCTGAAAAGGTGGAACAAGCTTAAATTAGCCTAAAAAAGCTGCAAGAACACATTTCCTCAATGTGGCTGAAAGAAGCAGAAATGAGCACCAAAAAAATGGAAATTATCTGAAAATAAGCTGAAATTAGTAAAAATTGCTGACAGTACGTAGGTTAAAAAAAAAAAGGCAGAAACAGCTGAAATTACCAGAAGGAAGTGGAGAGAGCCATTTTTTTTTTCTGAATTAGGCTGAAAAAAGTTGAAATGAGTGTAATGCACAAAATGTGGAATTAGCAGAAAAAGCTTAAATTAGCAGAAAACAGCTAAATACTGTAATAGCTGAAATGGTAGAAAAAGCTGAAATTTGCATAAATAAGCTGAAATAAGCATAACAAGTTGAAATTAGCAAAATGAAAATAGAAGAAGCACAAAAATGTTGTAGTTAGCAGAAAGAAGCTTAAAGGAGAATAAAACAGCTGAAAAAAAAAAATGCAGAAATTAGCTGAAAATATTGATTGGATTGTAACAAAATACAAACTGCGTGCTAATTATTGTTATCAAATAGCGCCCGAAAACCCTAAATGAGGTAAAGTTTCACTGTTTTAAAGTCTTAGTGTGAAAGATTAAAATGTGTGTATCGAGGAGGCCAGACACTGACCACCTCCTTGTGAGTGGTGCTCCTCATGCGGTCCAGCTGGCTCTCCATACGGCGGCACTCTGCCTGAGCATCGGTCAAACTGGCGCGGAGCTTGTCAGCCTCCACGCGGGCGCGGTACAGCTCCGTCATGGTGAGGTCGCAGGCGCTGGCTGACTCACGGAGCTCTGAGGCCAGGAGGGAGGCCTGCTGCCGGGACGCCTGGAGCTGCTCTGAGGCCTGACGGAGCTGCTCACGTAAGCGGCCTAGCTCAGCCTGAAGACGTAGGAAAGTAACAGATCTTTTACTACAAATAGGGGTGGGAGGCCATTTTAAGAACATCCACTATTACCTTATCGGCTTTGTAAGACAACAGCTCCTTCTCCAGACTGTCCCGCTGGGCGACGCACACTCTGAGCCTCTCCAGCTCCTCCTGGAACTGAGCGATGGTCACCTCCCTGTTCAGCTCCACCGCCTTCAGCATCTGAAGCTCTGCACTCAGCTTGGTGTTCTCCAGCTCAGTGCTGCGCAGGTGAACCTACACACAAGCCAAGAGAGAACAACTGGAAACAGAAACAAGAGGGTTTCATCCAACTTTTGATGTAAACCAACTTTTCTCTTACCTTATAGAGATCTCTCTCATCCTTTTCATTCTTCAGCTGGCTCTCGAGACTGTCCCGCTCTACTGTGAGCTTCTTCAGACGATCTCGCAGACTGCAGCGTTAAAAACGATATGTGCTTACTGTATTTTGTCCTCAAGTGACATTACACTGCAAGTTCTTGAGCAATTCTTACAAATAAACCTACAAAGAAAAGGAAGTGAGGATGGACTGGAGTGAACAGCAGTGAGTGTCTTTTTGAGTGAGTGGACAAAGTGCACACCTGAACAGGAATTACCTGTGTGTGAAGTGTGAATTTATAAACAAAGGGTTGGTTATGTAAATATATAGGCAAACATATTTGGAATAAATTAGCATTTTAGGAGGTTGATATTTATTTAAGCCATATGACTGAAAATAAATGAAGATGTTGAGAACTTACCCAAACAGTTTGGGTTTGGTGTAAAAAAAAAAAAAAACTATCTTCACAGAAACTGAGTGCTAACGCAGAACATTTCTCCAGCTCACCAGTCCAGCTCGGTCTCCTTCTGCAGGCCTCTCTGGGTGACTCCCAGCAAGTCTTCCTCCAGCTGGCGGACCCGGTCTTTGGTCTCGGTCAGCTTCCGCCTTACCTCCTCCCTCTCCTCTGAAAGTCCTTGTGATGAGCGCAGCAGCTCCTGCAGGACACCGAGGCAGCCAATCACAGCAGGCAAAACTTTGTAGGGCAATAAAAATAATACTAGACTACAATCAGGTTTATTTAATCATTAAGACTACAGTATTAATACCATTTTTTTTTACTATAAGGCACACTTAAAATCCTTTAATTTTCTCAAAAATCAACAGTGAGCTTTATGTATTAATTCTGGTTGAGCTTACTGACCTTGAACCAATTTTATGTGGCACAACTGAACAATGTTGAAAGTTATTGTGAATGAGTTGAATAAAGTTTGACTTAGCTAATTGTTTTGTTTTGCTTAATGCACCTTATAATCCGGTGCGCCTTATGGTGCAAAAAATACTGTAGATAATATATGTGCATGTTTGAATCGTTATGTCCCGTACATCTCACAAGTTTGTTTTATTACGGTGCAAAAGAAGGCTTTATAAAATATGAATTCCCAGATTTTAAATTTCTTTTAAAAAAATTAACGAGCAGATTTTTAATGTGTGGATTTTTTAATTTTTAAAAAAAAAAAAAAAAAAAAAAAGATAATAATAATAATAATAATTAAAAAAAGTTTCTTAAACAATATGTTTGCTATATTTAGCTAGGTTTAACATGGCGTTTTAAAGCAGCTCTGATATACAATGTCTCCCCTCAGGGCATTTGTAAAGGCTAATCTTATTGCTCGTAAATCACCAGTTAAAAATTATAACTCGTGAATTTTTTTTTTTTTTTTAACTAATGCAAGAAAACCACATTCAGTGTTTTCAAGCTAATGAAATACTCTGCGGCCCTAACTGAACAAACAGTTGTTGTATGAGGCGAGGGCATGCAAACATGAACAAACTGCTACTGAATTCCCCGAAGCAAGCTCCTGGTAGCAGCAGTATCAAACATCCAGTGTTTTCTGCACATGGTGTGTGCCTGCTGAGGACATGTTCTGTTTAAACTTGCTGCTCATCAGCCCTGATGACATTAAATCATCTATAGCTAATATTAGATGTGATAGAACAGCATACCATCTGCACACGCCCTTTGTTCTGTTCGCAACACGCACACAAAAATGCTCACTTTCTCTCTCTCACACACACACAGAGGCAAAAAGACGGACACACAGGAACAAAGCTGCACATTAAAGCACATGCACACAGTCAGTAATCAATACAACAAAGATAAAGGCAAAAACTTGACTGCAGACTCAGGCCCGTCTCCCTCTGGGCTTGGCTCTACATGGATTGCTGTATGATTTTTACGGCTGGCATTTGGGAAGCACTTTAGCAGCGCATAAAGACCTTATAAAAAGTGTAGTCGTAAAATTAGCAGCAACGAAATATGTACTTATGTTTTCATGTTAAACTCAAAAGGATATTTCCATCAGAGGGCCGTGAGTTGGCGCGCCCTCTGTAAATACTCTGCAACTAACACGCCGCCTCTCGCCAGTCATATATCCACAAACGGACACGCTTGTTGAATGAGAAGCACCACGGTAATAACAATGTGTGTATTAGTATTTAATTTATAGCATTTTTTCCCCCTGCTTCATAAAAAGACCAGCGGACTAAGTCAAAGCAGCTTTTTGTGAACTCAGAGCTGCACTAGGGGGCGATATGAGACAAGTTTAAAGTGAAAACTCCTGGGGCTTCAGCATTTTCCCTGCCCGCCAACTCCCTTCTGCTGCCAACACTTGAGCTGGAGTTGAACGCTTTAAGCTGTGTGTGTCAAGCTATTAAAATGAGCAACACGTAAAACACCCCAATCTGAATATGACTCATCCTGGTGAGAGAGAAATTAAACGGGGATCCAGGTTTACTCGTTCTGCTCATCCATTGACGAGTTTTTTATGTAAATTAATCTTGATTTGACAACAAATTGTTTGTCGTGCTTATATAAAGTAACTCTAAACCCTGAAACAAAAAATAGGACAAAACCGAGGGAAAGCAGTGGCGACTGAATCGCGTGACTGAGTGGTGTTTGTCCCTGAGGCTGGGCAGGGATTTTTTTTTTTTTTTTTCATAAAGGCGGTTTTGTGGACACCCCTCCTGCCATTCCACACACAGACTAAAAAGCTTTGCGAACGGGTGGCATAATGAGCCCATTTGTGTGCGCTTGCGCACATGCGGAGGCACACTTGGGCCCTCGTGGCGTACCACCTAAATGTGAGAGCGGTGCTCGGTGCGAGCGCGTACGAGCGCGTGTGCGTTTGACGTCATGTTTGCTCACTCTGCGGTCGCGATGGCATCGTCCCCGACGCCAGATGCCCGGGAAAACTGTGTCCCAGTTCCGTTCTGGCTCATTGACTCAGGCCATTAAAGGAGGAGGCGAGAGGCTGGTGTGCGCACACAAAACGCACACCAGGCAGCTTTTTGTGCGTGTGACAAACATGGACTGAGAATATTCATAAGTGTGGGCCTTTGAAGTCCTCAGCCCTGTGATCGTTGATGGGGAACCGGCTCCATGTGCTCACGTGGACAATCAAACTGCACACAATCAGACTGAAACTGTCTCACCTTCAAACAAAAAGCTCGTTATAAAAAAATATATATTTTTGTACGTATAAATGCTCCAGCTACAATTTTTGTTCCAACCAGTATCTGCTGGGCCCAAATCCAAAGACTTAGTTTAACGTGAACTCTTGTGTTGACTCTTGCTCAAACCTCCTCTCTCTAACCTGATTGTGTGTTCGCAGAAGGCAACACGTTTCCCTCTCCTGCTCCCTTTCCCTGGCCAGCCGTTTCTGCTCCTCCTGCAGCTGTTGTTTCTCCTCCTGCAGGAGGCGCATGGCCTTCAGCAGCTCCCTGCGTTCCTGCTGTGCCTCCTCCACACGCTGCCAAACACAAGGAGATGAAAATTGTTCAAATCCATCATTACCTCGAGCCAGTCAGTGTTAAGACAAACAAATAAGGGTATCACTTTACAATAAGTCTCCCCGTATAGATGCTAATAGTTTATAGATACGTTATTAATTCTTCTATAAACACTTTATAAATCATTAATTACTGCTTATTATGCATTACTTAAGGGTGACAGAGACAAAACTGACCAGCACTTGAAAAACTACTTCTTTAGCATTTAATATTGTACTTTATCACTGCATTATAAGTATCTACAACTAATATTATATCCTAAAAAACAGGTTTACAAATACTTACTGTGTTCACAAGGTAGTAACTTATTCTGAAATGGTTAATATAACAACAAACTATATAGGTGAACAGATTTGGCAAGAAACGGGTCAGTTTTGTCTGTCACCCTTAATTAATGCATAATAAGCAGTTATTAATGATTTATAAAGTGTTTATAGAGGAATTAATAATGCATTTATAAACTATTCATTAGCATCTATAAGGGGAGCATAGTTGTAACGTGCTACTGAACTAAGATACAGTTTTGGGGGTGTTGAGCTTTGTGGCCTACCTCTAGTAAGCCAGTCTTGGTGGTGACAACCAGTATGTCTGAGTTGCTGTCATCCTCAGTAACTGTAAGCAGGTCTTCGGTGGGAGTAGACGGCCTGAACTGGAAAGGCGTGCTGGCTCCTCTGATATCACCCGTGTGAGTGACATAACAGAACTGGTAAAATTCCCCATCAGACTTGGGAACGTAATAACCTGCAGAGCAAAGAAATTGTTTTTGTCTCAAACTTTTTTGTTTTGTCCCGTTTTTGATCCTGCGAGTCTCTGAACACGCCGTTTGTTAACGCCAACACGTCAGGCAGCCCATATTTACTCTGAACTAGTGCGCCATATTTAGATGTGCAGGAGTAAAGTACAGCAGCCAAGACGTTTTACTGACTCCTAACACACCACAGCGTGCTCTCATATTTTCACTGTGTAATATTTGACCATTTCAGGCCCAGTAAAACCAGTTTGCAGACCCTCGGCTTTAAGTGTGTGTGTGTGAATATGTGTGTGGTATGAGAGGTGCTCAGGTCCCAGGCCGTCGTTTGCGGTTGTGTTGCCTTATTAAATATAAGTGCTGGGTTTTATGTGCACCGTAAAATGGAGGAGTAACTTTGGAATACCCTGGCTCTGTATAGTGGTTTACATGGGGTGTGTGTGTGTGTGTGTGTGTGTGTGTGTGTGTGTGTGTGTGTGTGTGTGTGTGTGTGTGTGTGTGTGTGTGTGTGTACCTTGAAACACTACAGTCCTGTGCACAGAAGTTCCTGGTTCATAGCTTCCTGGCATGGGAGACCAAAGAAAGGTGTAATAATCTCTGGCTGTGCTCCAACCCACCTGAGGAGATGGTATAAACAAACAAACAAACAACCAAAAAAATGAAACTTTACAATGAACTATACTGCCTAAATGGAGTGCACATTTTATCAATCACAACTCTGGAACTATATTTTATACATAATTTGCACATAGTAGGCCTGAAACTTCACAATAATAAAAAAAAGGACTCAACAGGGTTCAAAACAAGGATGGAAACATTTAAAACCATTTAATTCCTGCTCCTTTTGGACTAACAAAACAGGCGTAGTGAAGGTGTGATAATAGGGTGGTGTCCACACACAAGCAGAATTGAGGGTGAGCTAAAACCAAATACAAACGAGTACAAGGTGGCAAAAAAAATAAATAAATAAAGACTGGTGGAGGAAAAGGTGTTAATTTTACAGAAAATGACAAGGGAAATGTAATGCTTTGAATTTCAAGTGACAGATTATAAATGTCAAATCCCTCTCCGTCTACGCCACACATGAACTTAACCACATCTTGTGCAATAATGTGTTTGAAACTAAAGAGGAAAGAGGCTTAAGTGACAAACTTTTTTTGTTTTTGGAGCGCTGCCACACAGTAATCATATCAATTACAAAGCTGGCACTTAATCATGCTTTACAGGAAACAGAGTGCACAGAATGCAAAAAATAAGATTGTTTTCAATCAATCCATAATACTAATACCACAATATTTTAAATATTTAATCTAACAATTTTATTTCAAATTTGCTTCATTTAGACAAAAAAAAAAATCACAGCGCAGGCCAATCCCACAATTTTTTTTTCAAAGGTTTACGTGTTCAATCAACTGAGCTACTCAAAACATTTGTCACCATTTCAAGTTTGATATCATAACTGTAGCGTTTCCCTCACCACCCCTCCATCAAGCCATTACCCCGAACATAATGCTGCTCAGAAACAAACAGTAGAAGTTAGTCAACAGGAAAACCTCGGCCAAGAACATTCTTTTCCACCTCTAGCAGTGACAGCGCGCAGCTCGGCTCCAGCGGCCTCCTGCCAAGTTTTGCTTGTGTGGTCATGTGTGTGTTTGCTTAAGACAGAAAAGACATCAATAATTTGGCTAATTGCAGAGTGAAGTTGACTGACATTTGCTTAGACACAGTGTGGCATTCCAGCACAGCAGTGATGTTATAAAATAATCACAGGCAAGGCAGCTATCAATCATTCAGCTGAAGTACGAGGGGACAACATGATGACACTTTAATTATATGCTCATGCAACGGGTTTCTCCCTGCACAACCAACCAACATGCCACAACCTTGCTTTTTTTTTTTTTTTTCATTTTTGCCTGAATGAGTTCTGTGTGTGCATGAGATATAAGTGATAAATGCATGCATCCATTAAAAACTTTACAGCAAAGCAAAAGAAAAGCAAAACTACCATGCAGGGGTAAAACATACTCGATGCGTACACTCCGTCCTGTGTTTGCTATAGATACTCAACATATGAGTATTGCTTGAGGGCATCACCAACAGGTTTGTAACACTGGAATCCTGTCATTCTGCTGTAAATGATTATTTTCAGCCACTAGGAGGTGTCTGTACACAACTCAAAACGTTTCTGCCTGCTCTGAGTCATCCACACAGTGAGCAGCTAATGCCTTACATGCAACAAGAAAATACTCACTCCCTGAGTCATCTCCCTGCGAAAAGCTTTTGCCTCTGGCAGAAAAAGTTTTTTGCTTACAAGGATAAATGAATAAGACTAGTTTGTCCTTTTTATGTTGAATGAGAAATAAAATAAACTCTATAATACATGACTTTAACATTCAAAGCAAAAAAAAAAAAGTACAACTGATAAAAGCACAAAACTTCTTGATACTGGAATGGGTTAATTCGCTTTAAAATTATAAAATATGGTCAAAACAAGACGAGCATGTACGTCAAAAAGGATTAACGAAGCATGGCTTACTTGCACGGCTCGCTAACCATCAAACAGGTTTCATTAGTATGGATTAACGTAATTACTTTTTCCAATCTGCTTTTTCCACATAAAACGCAGCATCTTTATTCCTTTTTAATTGAGCGGGTGGATTTGAAGTCGGTTCTTAAACAACAATAAAACGCTCCTCTTCTGACTTTACGAGACATCAAGTTTCCTAGCTCGCACTTCCTGTTAGTTATGTGTGAGATTTGACGTGTGGATAAAAGAGACGAGCAGAGACGGGGAGATGGTTCCCAGGAAGCAAGAGGAAAAGGCCAATGGAAAGACTGCGTGGAGCGATGTGAAGTTTTAATAAGAACGAGAGTGGTTCATAAAGAGTGCCAAATGTGCCTCCCTCCCCCTCTCCTGCCCACCGTGAACACTATTCCATTTTCTGGATCGTGCACAACCACACCAAAGGTTGTGGTAGGCTTTCAGGCATGTAGTGAAGAGCTGAACCATTAGTGTCAGGGCAGATGTCGGTGTTAATGTGCTAAGTGCAAACTTCTGAGCAATTATTAAGACGCTAACACACAATTAGTGTCAAAACACGTGTAATTACTCGAACTTCTCCATATCCCACAGAGACATCAACTACTCGCATTAATAAAATCCAATCCTAAATAGTGTGTGAGTGTTACCTTAAAAATGCCCACCCAGTCTTTTGGGTGGGGAGTAATGTAAGGGGTCAGGGTGTAACGGCACTCCAAGGGTGCCTGGGGCAGAAAACTCTTTTCCACATTCTGGAAGATGACATGGGCAAAGTTGGATGTTTCCATGATGCTGACGCTGCTGCCAGGCGATGAGTCCACCACCTGGAATGATGACATTGTCCCCTGTTGGTCACTTCATTTGTCTATAAGAGGGAAAACAGCAGAGAAATAAATAAATAAAGGGCGCAGGACTTCTCTCAGATATATGTGCATACAACAGGTCTCTGGGGCAGGGAATATTGACCAAATTCTTTACTTATTCATACCATACCACTTTATTTAGAGCACTTAAAACAGCAACAAGGCCAACCAATGTGCTGTGCAGCAGAGACAAGCAAAGCAAACCACACAGCAATAAATAAATAAATACACAAAATAAAATAAAAATGAAAATACATAGAGCTGAATGGACGAAGATAATAACTAAATGGCTACCACTAGGGGTGTAACGGTACGCTAAAAATCACATTTTGGTTCAGTTCAGTTTCAAGGAGGGTTCGGTTCGGTTAATTTTCGGTACAAAAAAGGCCAAAATAAAGACTTACAAAATGTTTATTTTGAAAATATGCCAAGTAAGCAAGTTCAATCATTACAGACTTCTTAGCTGGAGGGGATTTGGTGGATGAAGAAGACAGCTGTATCTCGTTGACATCCTCAGACTGCAAGCAGCACAAAGAGATAAAAAAACGAGTTAATAAGATTATAATTTTAAATGGGGGAGTGGTGCACAGTGGTTAGAGACGGTGGGCCTGTGATCGGAAGATCGCCGGTTCAAGCCCCGGTACCGACAACATAAAAAAAAGTGGATTGAAAAAGATGAAACACCCACACCTGCCTCCATCCTCTTTCCCCCCACTCTGGGTCCCTGAGCAAGGCCCTTAACCCCCACCATCTGCTCTCTAACAGATCTCTCTTGAAAATGAGTTATCGAGGCTCAATGACACTACCTGGATAAAAAAAGGGTAAATGAAAAAAATTTTTTTTTAAAGTTACTTAGAGTACAAAAATATAATAACAATGCCTCTTCTTGCACAGTCATCATTTCTGTTATGAGGTGGTTGAATCTCTCGCTCATCATCATCATCAGGGCAGGGCTTTAAATCTGGTGTCGGGCTTGTTGACAATATCAGTTTTAGCTTTTTCATAAAGTGCTGCTACAACTTCTTGGCTGAAGTGTTGACAGGCCATGGGCTCAAGATCTTTATGCTTAAAGCCAGCGCATCAACAATATTTGGACGTAGATCCAGAGCTTTAAAAACTCCAACAGCTTGTGTTATTGCTTGCAACCGATCTGAATTACCTGATAAAGGTTGTTTAAATGCTGCTGTTATCAGTCTTTGCACAAAGCTGCTTTTCTTCCTTGTAGACGAGACGTTCACATTCGAATGATGTCATTTCAAGTGCATTAACAAGTTAGACATGTTGCTTGCGGCAGATCCAATGTCCATGAAACAACGTCGACACAGCTTTGGATTTGCACTTGTCTTGTAACAAGAAAGCTATAATGTTCCCAAACAGGAGACCACAGCGAAATGTTAGGCTGCAAGGCATTGCAACAATTAATAGCATCGTGCTGAAACACACTTAGGAATTTTAGTTCATAATCTCTCATTAATAAAATTTAGAGAGTGAAAAAATAACCAATGCACGTGGACCGAACTGAACCCGCCGTACCGAAACGGTTCAATACATCCACATGTACATTCACATGTACCGTTACACCACTACCTCTCATGCATTTTTCAATGAACACAAGCAATAAATCAAATCTGTTTCTGCTGCAAAGAACTCCACTGTTTTCAGCTCCGCTGCAACTCTTGTTTCTGCATTTTTTTGTGTAGCTCCTGGTTAGCAACTTGGCTAAAATGAGTGCGCGAGGGCGTTCTGTACTGCTTATCCTTTATGTTTTCCAAAGCTGTAAACCCAGGCTTGGGCACTATATCAATGGGCATCATGTCTTTAGCCAGGAACTCTGTTACTGCTCGAGTTATTTCCGCCTGCCGTTTCAAATTATGTTCATACAGAGTAAAACCTTCGAACAGTTCGGTCAGTGATCCCTGTCGGCTGGTTCTTTGCTTACTTGAAGCTGAAGCACCGGTCGTTGCCATTCTAGCCATGCAACTATCGTAAATGTCTTTGTGGTGTTTTTTTAAGTGCTGATAAAGATTTGTGATGTTACCTTGAGATGTAGCAACAGCAACAAGGCAGATTCTGCACAATACAGGTAGTCCTCGGGTTACATCACCCCCGGTTTACGGCATTTCGGACTTACGGCCGCCTCCCCAGTGACGTCA
>JARVGQ010000737.1:11112904-11125396 GCA_031762355.1 Hypsolebias martinsi | reverse complement strand
TGCCATCTCCACATCATTGCATTCAGTTTTTATTCACAATTTTAGTGTCCCAAATTTTTTGGAATCCGGTTTGTATTCTGTTTCAGTCACATAAAACAGTATAATTATAATAACCACTATATTAGTAACATATTTACCACTAATATTCTATTATTAGATAACCACTATAATTGACATGATACTTTCATTTGAAAGTGTTTGCATTTTTTAGAACAGCAGCAAAAAAGAACAGCACATCTTTTGGTGACATATTTTTCTTTAAATTAAATACAATACAAACCAATAATGGATGGCTTGAATAAATCAAAACACACGGCAGAAGCGGGTAAAGATAATGGATGGATGTTTTTTAAACTCACCGATGTGCATGACCCGTCCGAACACGGACGTGTTATCCACTGTGCTGCAGTTCCACCTCCTCTGTCTGAACTGGTACTGGCACTCCTTGATGCCCGTTTTAGCTCCGTCTCCGATGTAGGTCATGTGATCCTGGTACAGCTGGCACAGCTTCCTCTGACTCTGCAGGCCACACAGCAGCAGAGGAGGGGAGAGATTAGCACAGATTAGCTGGTTAACGGTTTATTATGCATGTGGTGCTGGCAGAGAGAGTCCCATTGACCAGTTCAAGCAGTTGGAAGAGCAGAAAACATCACTGCCAACATTACCTGTGAAAGGCCAGTCAGTTGACTGCAAAGAGGCTGAGCTCCTATAATGTACATTTCAGGCCGCTGGATTGGGGTCAGACCCAAAGACCTGGAACATAGAGGACACATTAAGGCACGATTTAAAGTGATGAAAGCGTCAAAACTCACTTAACAGAGACAATGAACCGAGCCCAGACCTAGTGTCTGTGATGCATGTGGTCAGCCCAACAGAGGACAAAGCTCAGACCCAAGTTTTATTGGGACAAGTGGCCAATAAAACTCAGATAAACAGACTCCTGTGGAGAAACCTCCGCAGCGGTGCTTTTTATGTTTCCTTTCCAACACTCTCAACTTTCTTCATAATTAAAAGCCTAGCATTCCTTGAAACAATGCATAACACCCACTGCCTTTCATGCCAGTTTCAGATTAAACTCAACAATTTCCTGCAGGATCAATAAAGTTCCATCTTATCCTGAGAAATATTAGACCTGCCATTTTGGTCCACCCTGAAAAATAACTGTGCAATTTCAGTAGAAGTAACGCTCAGTGTATGTGTTGTGAATGACTCTCAGCTACTACCACAAAGTGCACACATGACTGAAATACAACCAGTTTTGTGTTTTGTAAGGACTGTTTTCTTGGGCAGCCATCTTGAATTAGGCAGACTCCCAAAGCTAATCGTTGTCGAGGTACATCCAGTAATCATTTCCTCAATATTTCATTCAGATCTATCCAGTGATTTATGATATCAAAAAGTTACTCCAGATATTTAATGGCAACATTTAAAGATAAGGTTTTGCACATCCTTTAGAGCTGATTTGGGAATCAGTCTCAGCTACTACCATGCCAAATATCCGCTCAATTTGTGCCAAATTAACTGAGTTATAGCCATTTTGTATTTTTCAAGGTTGGTTAGCTGTGGCAGCCATCTTGAATCAAGTGAGACCAACATGTTATGAGTGTCAGTCATACACAGGCACCCACAGATTAGGGCAGAAACTTTATTGCCCGCCGTCTCCTTTTGTTGGAAATGCTTTAGAACACCCTAATTTAGATTTGTGGATGATCATTTCACGGATCATATCTTCTCCTTTGAGGCACAGTTTTAGTTTCCAAGGTCCCCACTTATCCACACAAGTGGGACCCTGAAGCCTCAGCAGCATCCCACAATGTGATGCCATTTGGAGCTCAGTCAGAGTAAATATTGTTGCAAGCTCATCACATTTGTTCCATTCCCCACCAGAGCTCCACTACACAACTGAAGCATCTTGATGGGAAGCCAATACACAGATGCAACAACGTGAAGCTCATCTTCAGGGGGAAAAAAAAACACAATTGGATATTTACACGCAAAATCTGCTCTAAACTATTGCAGCAAGGTTCATCATCAACTTGTTTTTCTCAGCTGATCTCTGGGAAACCATCAAATGTGAGTTAAGAATCAAAGATCAGAGATGAAGATGACACTCACCACCAGGAGTTTGCGTCCACCAGCAGAAGCTGGGAGCTGCAGAGCAGGTAAAGTGCGGCCAGCAGCGCATGTTGGACAGCACCGGTCCGTCTCCTGAGGACAGGCCTGTTGTCCATGCCTGTCACCGCCCAGCAGCCAGCGTGAGGGGAGACGCTCCTGTGAGGAGACATGAGCAGGAATCAATCAGCGCCTCTCCGAGCGCGTTTTCTGAACGCAAAGACTCCGCACTCTTTGCTCTGTGGTTCGATGCTCTTCGTAAAACCACCAACAAGTTAATCCCAGCTGTCACTGTCCTTCGAAAGGTGCACAAAGGTCATTTAAGTCCGCTTTACTTGTCTAAATTCTAGCCAAAATATTCGTGCGTAAAATGGATCAAATGAGCGCGGTTTTACGCACAGCTGTTCTCCGAATGAAAAACAAAAAGCTGTGAAATATAAAATCCACTGGAGTTCAAAAATAATAACTAAACTAAATAAAACTAATTTCTAATCAAGCAGCAGAGCAGATGTTTCTTTACCCTCCTGTCCCTCTGTAGCTAACTGATCACTATCTCTCCCATTCAGGGTCTTACACTCCTCCTCTTCTTCACACCCCCATTTCAGATCGGACCCCCATGCCCCCCCATCCCCCTTTCCACCCAAGTAGTTCAAATCAACATTGCTGAACCAAACTGAGCACCTGCTGATGATCAACCAAAACCAAACAAGTTAAACACAATTCATTTCAATTCAGTTTATTTATATAGAGTCAAGTCACAACAGAAGTCATCTCAGGGCCCAAAACATTCACATATATACAAAAACCAACAAGTAAAAGTTCTCTATCTGAATTAACATTAAGAAGTTAGTATGTTGGGCTTATAATAATGGGATTAACCTGTTTAAATAAAGATTGAATGAATAATACAGACAAAACTCATACAGGTATTTTTGATGAAAAGCTCACATGCTGATTAAATGTCTAAAATCCCTATCACCCGCCAACATTATTTATTACATATTTTACATACAGGTGCTGGTCATAAAATTAGAATACTGTATCATGAAAAAGTTGATTCATTACACACAGACTGATATATTCCAAATGTTTGTTTCTTTTGTTGTTGATGATTGTAACTGACAACTACGGTAATGAAAACCCCAAATTCAGTATGTCAGATAATGTGAATATTGAGAAAAGGTTGAATATTGAAAGACACCTGGTGCCACACTAATCAGCTAATTACCTCCAAACACTTGCAAAAACCTTTAAATGGTCTCAGTCTAGTTCTGTAGGCTACACAATCATGAGGAAGACAGTTGTCCAAAAGACGACCATTGACACTTTGCACAAGGAGGGCAAGACACAAAAGGTCATTGCTAAAGAGTCTGGCTGTTCACAGAGCTCTGTGTCCAAGCACATTAATAGAGAGGTGAAGGGAAAGAAAAGATGTGGTAGAGAAAAGTGTACAAGAAATAAGATAACTGCACCCTGGAGAGGATTGTGAAACAAAACCCATTCCAAAATGTGGGGGAGATTCACAAAGAGTGGAGTGTAGCTGGAGTCAGTGGTTCAAGAACCACCATGCTCAGACGTATGCAAGACATGGGTTTCAGCTGTCGCATTCCTTGTGTCAAGTCACTCTTGAACAAGAGACAGCGTCAGAAGCGTCTCGCCTGGGACTGCTGCTGAGTGGTCCAATGTTCTCTGATGAAAGTAAAGTTTGCATTTCCTTTGGAAATCAAGGTCCCAGAGTCTGGAGGAAGAGGAGAAGCACAGAAGCCATGTTGCTTGAGGTCCAGTGTCAAGTTTCCACATTGTCTGGGGTGCCACATCTTCTGCTGGTGTTGGTCCACTGTGTTTTCTGAGGTCCAAGGTCAACACAGCTGTCTGCCAGGAAGTTTTAGAGCATGTCATACTTCCTGCTGCTGACCTGGAGATGCAGATTTTGTTTTCCAGCAGGATTTGGCACCTGCACACAGTGCCAAAGCTACCAGTACCTGGTTTAAGGACCATGGTATCCCTGTTCTTAACTGGCTAGCAAACTCACCTGACCTTAACCTCATAGAAAATCTATGAAGTATTGTGAAGAGGAAGATGTGATACATCAGACCCAACAGTTCAGAAGAGCTGAAGGCCACTATCAGAGCAACCTGGGCTCATAACACCTGAGCAGAGCTACAGACTGATCCACTCCATGCCACGATGCATTGCTGCAGTAATCCAGGCAAAAGGAGCCCCAACTAAGTACTGAGTGTTGTACATGCTCATACTTTTCATGTTCATACTTTTCAGTTGGTCAATGTTTCAAAAAAATCTTTTTTTATTGGTCTTAAGTAATACAGTATTCTAATTTTCTGATACTGAATTTGGGGTTTTCATTAGTTGTTAGTTATAATCATCAACATTAAAAGAAATAAACATTTGAAATATATCAGTCTGTGCGTACTGAATGGATATAATATACAAGTTTCACTTTTTCAATGGAATTACTGGAATAAATCAACTTTTTTCATGATATAATAATTTTATGACCAGCACATGTATATTTTACACCATTACATATTTTCCTAACAGAGCACTTTGCTCTCACACTGCAGGCTTACTTATGGTGAGTTTCCAAAAGCAGAATGGGAGGAAGATCTTTCAGTTATCAGGCTCCTCTATTGTGAAGCCAACTTCCAGTTTCTGTCCGTGAGGCTGACACATTGTCCAGTTTGAAGACTGGGATTAAGACTTCCCTTTTTGATAAATCCTATAGTTAGGGTTGGCTTGTTTTGCTGCCATAGGCTTAAACCACTGGAGGACAAATTGACCCCATTTCTTAAAGTGAATAGTTACATATGAATAGTTTACAAATGAAATTATTTCTAACTTAACGTGATTCTCGACCTGCCATTGTGTATCTGTTCCTCTCAAACCCAGCTGGTCGAAGCAGATGGTTGCTTGTCCTGAGCCTGGTTCTGCTAAAGGTTTCTTCCTCATGAGGGAGTTTTTCCTTTCCACTGTTGCCTTTGTGCTCGCTCAAGAGTCTGCAACAAAGTTAGACTCAAAGCAGTCTGCTCCTCAGATAAATAAAATTATGAACTTATTTTTATATACAGTATATGAATGTTTCTGTTCAGTGCCCTGAGACGACTTCTGTTGTGACTTGGCGATATACATCTATAAATAAACTGAGTTGAATTGCCGCTTGAGTTTCAGACCAAGATCAATATTGCAAGGTGTCATGCACAGATCACATGTTAGGGAAGACTCTCAGCTACTACCACATCACATCTTAGCTCAATGCCTGTAAACTTGAGTTGTGACTGTTTTCGTGTTGTCCATATAGATTATCTAGGCTGCCATCTTGAAGTGGATTGACACCAAAAGTTAAACAGTTATATATGTGTACCCAGTGAATGTTTCCTGAAAGTTTCAATAAAATCCATCCAGTGTTTCAAGAGATATTCTGCTAACAGACAAATGCACACACTCAAAAAAGCAGTCGATCATTTGTTTTTTACTCTCAGGCACCGGGCAAACATCTATCTATCATGTGATGAGGTGGAACATTCTAAAAAACATCATTCAGTCTTAAAAAAAAAAGGTTCACATGGGTCAAATTCCTTTTATTTGATGAAGTGAATGATTTGTTTGAATAAAAGGTGAGCGCCTCAAAAATCGTCTAATCCATCCCTCTTTGGAGTGGGAAAATAAAAGGCAACACGCACACATTTAGGCACGGTTATACCCCTGCAGACGGTCTGGAGTCCTGAGGGTCCTCTGGAAAAGAAAAGGCGTGTTGGAGCGAGCTCTCCTCCATTCATGAGCAGGTCCATGAGACAAACTGCACTGGGGTCGGTGGGCGGTGAACCTCTTTGATCTGACTCACTGCCTCACTAAAGACTGCGTCCACATCCAGAGGTCGCCAACATGGGGCCCCTACAATCCAGAGGAGCTGATCGAAGTATTCATGAAGCACCAGTGTTGTATACCTCAAGTGATACTTCAGTGAAAGTATAAGCATCTTACCATGAAATTACTTTGGTAAAGGTTAAAGTCTTCTTTAAAATGTATTACCTGTACTTGAGTAAAAGTCTTAAATATCTGACATTTAAGGTATTTAAGTATCAAAAGTTTAGTTCAGTTTAGTTGTTCATTTTTTAAAACAATACAATACAAAACAATCCCATGAAAAATAACGTATAGAGTATAAAAAATGAAAGGTAGCAGAAAGAAGAAAAAATCTTATTATATCTGTCCCTTTTTCAAACAATCAGTTCAAACAATAATAAACAGAACAAAATGAACAACTTTCTAATGTTCTAACTAATACAATACACTACACATGCAATATACTGTAATACAGTACACATCGCGCTACTTCATATATATATTTTTAACGATTCAATTTTGATCATTTTCTTAAACTGACACATTGAGTTGGAATTTTTAACATCATTCTCCAAACCATTCCATAAACCAATTCCCTGGACTGAGGTAGACCGTCCCTTTAAACTTGTTCTGAATTTTGGCTTTATAAATATTTCTGTTCCCTTGAGATTATAACAACTTTGTCTTTTAATAAAATGCACTTGGATATTTAAGGGTAATGCGTTATTCTGAGCCCTATACATAACTGATAAAATACTATAATCTACCAATTCATGGAACTTCAATAACTTCAGTTCATATGGAAGTGGATGGTCGCAAAACCTGTCAAGTAATTCATAGATGGCACCATTAACGGTCGGGGATATTAAATACTAGCTGAGCGCATAGTAGGATACAATACTTCAGTAAATTTCCATTTAAACGTAGATAAAATGATAAGAAGTGTAAAAATAGAATGGGCTGTTTTCATTTCCTGTTTGAGCTGAAAAAAATTACAGTGGGAAATGCAACGAGGACAATGACATGTCAGCAGCAGCTACAACACCTGAGATGCCATTCAGAAACACTAGAACTCATTCTAAACAAAAAAAAAAACAGTCTCTGCGACTCGTAATATAGTTTCTTTCGGCATTTAAACTTTTTAATGGTCTCATCTTGCTCCGATTAAAGTCTCTTCATGGCCAACTGGTCTGATAACACATTCTCATCTTCTGCTAATTGAATGGAGAATGAATGGGAACGAGAGGCAGGGTAAGTGCTAGAAAGAGAAAATGTATTGAAGTGGTGGTGGTGGGGCGGTGGTGATCCGATAGAGGACAAGTGAGAGGGAAGTGAGTGTTGGTGGTGTAGCACGCAAGGCCTCATTGATTAGGTGGCGAGCGGTGCAATGTTTCTCTCCTGACACTTACATGCATTAAAGCTACATAAACACCCATAATTGGTTCGTTTAGAGTGGAGCAGAGGGAAGCCGCCCACATAAACACAAACACACTCATCTCTGGCTCCGTGTGTGTATGTCGGGGTTACAGAGAAAATCAAGGAGCAAAATTAAATGCTCATAAAAAAAAGCAGGCATCACTAGCTTGCAGCTTGGTCAGTGTGGGTGGAAGGATGCTTCTGCGTGCGTTTAAACAGTCCCAACGCTGCGCTAAGCAGGAATGATAAAACCATCCATGGAGAATCAAGAGGACAATAACGCTCACTTCGGGGAAGTAAGGAACAAGAAGGACGCTTCTAACGGTGACAAATTAGCTCTCAAAGTTTGCAGAAACGGAGTTGCTGCTTGCATCAGGAGAACATATCGTGTGTTAGCCAAGATGATGGATAATTATTCTGCTGTTCTTAAAGAGGAGGTGTAACTGTTTTTTTTTTTAGTTCAGTGCTGTTGAATCCTGCAGAACATGCATACTCTTCCTGGTTCGTCCATCACTGTTATTACAATAAACAATGACTAAGAAAGTGAGACATTTATAAGAGCTGCACATCCTCAGCACTGAAGTCACCGGGCTTATCTGCTCTTGGATGTCACTGTGTGTAAAAGACAATACTCAGGGTATTCTTTGCGTCCCATAGCTGCACATCCATCAGGTCATAAGACCCCCTGACAGAGTGTAACTGGCACCCTCCCTGGGCTTGGCCCCTGAGGGCCATGTCAGTGGCTGGATAGTGAGCTCCCTGGACATGGAATGATGGGATTCCTCAGTCTTGGCTGTCATCTCTAATCCAACACACTCACCCACACAGCTGAATCGTCATTTTTCTCTGTCTCTCATGTTGTGCACAAGCGCACACGCATTGGATCTCTTTGTCCATTTCCGCGCTGGGACACAAATAAATTTGCATTCACTGCCAATTCAGATGCTGCATCAACATATGTACATATCGTTGACGTGTCCAAGTGCTAAGTCACCATTACGCCTCCCTTCAACGCACACGCCGCAAGTTCAGCCACACTCGAGTGGGCAGGTCACTGCGGGCCCCAGAGCAATGGACTGTGCTAAGCAGGTAAATATAGCGAGGACAGGCTTTATTAGAACGGAAAAAGGTTTTGTTACTGTCAGGGGGGAGCATGACCTTTGGGATGGACGTTTTCTTCCACACTCAGATACACTTTTTAAAATTTTTGCTGTTCTTGTACCACTTTTGAGAAAGTAATTCAGCAAAAAAGGGGTTTTGCCTGCACCTTCTATAATTTACTATAAATGTTCTGGGTGTGTATGTCATGTCTCTAATGTAATTGCCCAGTAGATTACCGCATTGCCTCCAAATCAATACCCCCAAGGGTGACAAATGTGTCATCTCTGCATGTAGACAGAGAAATTCATGTTTTTTTTTTTTTCATGCATGTGCATTATGGTGTAAAGGTGTGTTGACAAATGGAGAAGAAAAGGAGATAAATAAAGAAATGATGAGCGCGATATGGAGCCAAGGCTTTGTAATCTTTTTGGCCTTGTCATTTTGAACCAAGCCTCCACACGAGGACCCATCCATTCTCGCTGCTCTGAAGCTCATTGATCCTCCCCTCCTTTTCAAGGTGCTTCTCATTTGGTCAATAACTGAGATCAATATTGATTATCATCCTTAAACTGCCTGTTTTGGAGGATATGCGCCATCCAATGTGCGCCGCATCCTGAAGGGTTTGAGGAAACGATGAAATGCTAGCATGAATTTTTCATTTTAGAGTTTTGTGCCTAAAAGTGTAATAAGACAACAAAAGATGTAACATAAAAAATGTGGACTAGTTTGCAAGATTTTCGTGAACATAAGTGTTTTTGTGCTGATTCATACCGTCTGTGTGGTAAACGTTCAGGGTCTTTTTATCTACTTTTACCCCAAACTCCTGCTTGACAGCTTTGGCTGCATCCCGTCAATCATCTACTCTCAGATAGCCCCATGATTACAATCGACACTCAGATGATGGAAGTGAATAAAACTCATTACTGACAGTCAACGTGAGTCATTGCTGGACATTAAAAGTTGCGTCTGACCTGCAGATGTTCATTCCTCAGGCGTGCTTTATGACGGGGGGACCTGACTGGGTTCCTATCGCCTTTCTGTACCAATCTCCATCAATCTGCTGCACCTACAGATACCCACCTCCCGCTTTCTCCTCCGGACCTAAAACACTGCAGCTTTTTGCAGCCTGGTCACAGGACAGATTCTTGCTCATTGAGCTTTCTCCAGAAATGAGTCATGGGAGATTGGTGTCTGAGGTTTTAAATGTGGTTCCAGTTGTAAAACAAATGTGCTACTAGTTTCTTTATGTACAATTAAACTCTAGTTGCCACTCTCAGGGAAAAGGAGTCAATCATTCCCCAGACCGCAGAGGTAATGATTGGACGAGCAATCTTTTAACTGGTAGCCATTAAGCCGCTGTCCATACTCTTCACGTGGGTGCACCTAAACAAGTTTAATGTAAACCAAGCCAGAGCGGTGAGTCACCCAATCTCTACAACTGGGTTTGTTCTCATAAAGTCATGGCAGAGGGAAAGAGCTGTGTTTACAGAAACACGGGAGCGGCTCACCTTTGATCTGCCCTGAGATAGAGGGAAAAAGAGAGAGACGGAGGAGAAAGAAACAGAGGAAAGGAGACGCCAGGGGTTACATGATTGCAGAACAAACTCATAAAAGTTCCATTAACCCACGAGGAGTTAAAGGGGCCCTGTTTTCATCCAGCAGACAGCCATCACAAACAGAGCATCACCATAAACCCCATCCTCCCGCCTCACCTCCATCGTTTTCTCCATCTCCACAGCTCTTCCTCACACAGTCTTTGCTTCATCCTGTCGCCATCTTTTTCAAACTATTTCATCTTTCATTCTTCTCTGCAAACAAACATTTCATATGGATTCCATGTTGCTTTTTTTTTTTTTTTTTTTTTTTTTTGGGTGACACCCCGCCTCCAGTTCGGCTGACCAAAAGAAAAGCTCCCTTGTTATTGTCCTTTTACCGTTTAAACAGGGTTCCCGATCTGTGAGTCACAATGTAGAGAAGCCACAGGTCTCTCTGTCAGCGCCACGCTGTCTGTCTTATTAATCCTGTTTGCCGTTCATTCATGAAGATACACTAAGAGGGATTTTTTTTTTACAGAACTGCTTTGAGCTTTTTAAAAGAATGTATCTAAATGTTTGCCTGCATAACTGAACCACTTAAACACACACACACACACAGAGACATCTTGTTAATTCAAGTGGTAAGTCAAAATGACAGTGTTTTCAGTCTATTAGTTTTGAGACAGAGCTGAGCTTTGTATATTTCTGGATCTTTAAGGGAATCAAGATTAAAACCTTATTAAGATGTTGGTGCTCTTTTCTTTCCAAGTACATATGAAGCGAGTGGTTATTTTTGAGTGACCCTCACACATCACTGGCCTAACCCTTTTATCGAACAGTTGCTGCTTAGAAATAAAACAAAATATGTTTTTTTTCTTTAAAGTTCTTAAAACTGTTAATTGTTTTTGATGAATTGTTTGAACACAGAACTAAACTCAGATGTAGGCATTAATGTTTACCTTGGATGAACTTCTGTGATGGCTAATATCTCTTAAAAAGATAAATGTGCTAAGATAAGGAGAAATAGATTAATCTAACCCATAAAATCCTGCAAAAGATTCTTGTTGTTAATAATGAGCATAAAAGTTTTGATGTAAAAATCTACTGTCAGTATTAATGCACAGTTGCGCGTGGGAGCCTTTAATTTATTCTATTAAAATTATTCTGCTATCACACATAAAACATTACAGTTAGAATGGTATTTTACTATCTTCAGTGCATAATTTAATGAAGAAGAAAAACGTTTGAGGAGAATGCAGAGCACTGAGAACAGACATGCAGCTGACCCCTCCTCTACTCTGTCCATCAACAGAGTTTTATAGTTCTGAGGAGGTCTGATCCCTGCTAAACAGTTTGAGTGTTCTTTGAAATCGCCCATTAAGTTACTAAGCACAGGCTCTTAACTTCTCTGATACTATGTGGTACCATTATCTCCATGGCTGCCTTTCCCATGGTGTAACTTTACTTATGCAGGGTAAATCTTTAAAGTTAAAAAAAAAAGCCAACTGGACGTCTCTGTTTCTATTTTTGAAGACGCTTTGCTTCCCGCTCTAGGAGGTTTCTCAACTCCAACAGCAAAATGCGGAGTCCTGAGCTTGTTATTACTCTGTTTCCATTAGCCTGGTTCACAAGAGAGAACAATCCCTGTGATCCCATGGTATAGTCAAGTCGTCAAGTCAAAGTTCCTTATTGTCATTCGCACCACATGCGGTACATGTGGTGGAACATACAGTATAATTTGTAAAGAAAAACAGTAATAAGATCTAAAATATGAACTAAGAAATACGCTAAAACTAAGAATACACTAGCACAGATAGTGCAAAAACAATACGCCGAGCAACAGCAGCACGAACATAAGTCTTCAAGATGCAGGTGGCCCTGTTCCTGCATCTGTAGGTGTAGATGTCTGTGATGGTGGGGAGGCTGACTCCAACAGTCTTATGTGCAGCCTTCACCACTCTCTGCGGATCTTTTCTTTCTGCAGCTGTGTATAGCTCTTGTCTGTTAAAACTGTCATTCATTCAACCTTTTTAACTAACTTTACAGGTTAGTCTCATTGAGCCTTGAGGAGTCATTAACAAGAGAGACCGGATTTTAACAAAGAATGATGACAACAGTAGACATAAAAAAAGCATATAAATTGGGAAAAATAAATGAAAGAAAATAATATTAAAAACAACGAAGAAAAAAATTGCTACGTTGTAATGTGATGTAGAAAACTAAAAACAGGAACATGCTCAACAGATGTTTGAAGCCACTTAGAGAGGTCAAGGTCAAGAGCTTCAGATATTTTTGCAGGATATTCCAGGAAACAGGAGCGGAGTAGGAGAAGGCCCTTTTGCCTAGTTCAGACCTCACTGAGGGAACACTGCAGGTAATTATGTCCTGAAAGCGCACGCTGTAGCTGCACTCACGCAGTGACATGTAGGAGGAGATGTATGAAGGCAGCAGACCAAGAAATGATTTA
>JARVGQ010000737.1:11029781-11040933 GCA_031762355.1 Hypsolebias martinsi | reverse complement strand
GGGGGGGGGGGGGGGGGGGGGGGGGTGTTTTCCTTTAATATCGAGGACAGCTCAGCTTTGATGTGCAGTTCTGATCCAAGATGGAGCTGTTGTCTTCAGAGCCGCGCAAGGAGAGAAGTCAAGAAGGGACGAAAAAGAAGTGTGCGTTTTTTTGTTTAAGTTGGAGGATAAAACGATGTATTATATGCACAAAAAAAGGCAGGTTAATGATTAAGCTGTGGACACAAGCTCTAAGAATAATAAAAAAAAAAAAAAACCTGCATGCTCAGGATTATTCCTTTGTAGTCACCCTTTCTTTTCAGGATCTTCCAAACGTCTCCAATAAACTGTTTGAAAACGACTTTTACTTTGAGATATTTGTAAAAAAAAAAAAAAATAAAAAAAAAAAACGTAACGTTGTTGTTGTTTTCCTGTGCACACTCTGCCTAGTTTGGTTGGGGGGGGGGGTGGGGGGAGGAGGAGAGGCAACCACTTGATTTGAACTGCCTTTCCAAGGCGCTACTTCATTTGCATAATTTTTCTTGTCTATGGTGACGCTCTGGTTCGGGGCAGTTCACTGGTGTCTGCATGGTACTGGTGAAGGATCTCACAGTGAAGCCTTGGCTCACGTGAATTTTGCTATGAAGCCCCTGTCTGTTGTAGCATGAGGAGAAACCCAGTCCTGAGCCCAGATAAGTCTTATCTTGCTGACCCGGGCGCTCGTGCCTGCTTTTGTAATCTCGGTTAAGGAGAAAAAGGAAAAGGGAGAGAAGGAGGGGGGGGGGGGGAAGGGGAAACGGGCTATTCTCTTTGGCTCTTCCTTTTTGGTTTGTGCCTGCTCATGCTTTGCTGCATGGCAGGGCGCAGTCTGCTCCTTCACGCAGTCCGCCCTGCCTCTAAACTTTCCCCTGGATTACAGCTTTGATGGATTTCGTCGCTGAATGAGAAAACGTCGCCCGGTGCTGCGCGCGCGTCGTGAGAGGATCAGGTAAGCAGAGGGCCACGAAGAGGCTGCCTGGTTGGAAATGGTGGAGTTTGTGTGTCGCGCGGTGATTTATCACCGTATGACTTAGATCTCGGTTCAGGAAGAGTTCACACGCACTCGCACACACAGAGGTTTTTCTCTGAGACGGCTGCGCGCAACGAGCTCGAGTTTTGCCTTTTGTCCTTTTTTTTTTTTTTTTTTGGATGCTCTTTCATTTGTGACTGTCGCCGGTGGAGAACCGAGCCACAGAACCTTCTGATAGCTCGTGCCGGCCACCATGAGCGCATGCAAGAGACCTGCCTTCAGCCTGCAGCGTGGCTGCGCGTCAGGAGCGCGCGCTAAGAGCTCATTTTACACTGATTTGCCTGTTTGGTTTGCACGGCTGCACGTGCTTCATTTAAAAAAAAAAAATATATATATATATATATATATATAATTTTAGATGTATCTTTGTTTTTAAAAGGCGTTTTGTTTGCTTTAATTCAGTCCAAATAATATTGGACACTACAATATAATGTAATAATGACAATACTGGGATGGAAATTTATAAACATTTGGGCCTTTATGGTTTAAGCTATAGGATTACATTCAGTATTTGATTTAGTGTGTTTATTAAGTTTTATTTTAAGTTATTTAAAATATCTTCATTAAAGTGGCCGGCAGTGATAAATGTGGGAAACAGAGAAAAACGCACACTACATAAAATAGATTAAGCTTAAATTTCAATTATTATTATTATTATTATTATTATTATTATTATTATTGCCAAACAAAAACATTATTTCTGTTTGGCTTGTAAATCTGTCTCTTGGTGCGTAATGGTTTCCTAAATGGTTCCCGCTGTCTGATTTACGGCGGTGCAGCAGCTGCAGCAGCGGGTTCTTAGCTGCATCCTCCCCGGGTTTCTGTCCACCCGAGTCCCCGGCCTTGGCTTCTCACCAGGCCGTTGTTTCCAGCAGCCAGTCCCTGACCCTCATGTTTCAGCAGCAGCACCGACAGCAGCCATTATTCTGAGCCTGCGAGGAAAAGTTCACACCGTGGTCATAAGGACGCACAGAAACCAGCCCGGTTTTTCAGGTTTTTGAAGCTCGCGGCCCTTTCATTTATCTTGCAACATGCACAGGAAAAAAAAAAAAAAAAAGTTGAAGAAAAATTGCATTTTCTTTCCTGCTTCGCTCCAGGTAGAAAGGGGAGCTCAGTTTATCCTGTCAACGCAGGAGGATTTTTTTTTTTGTTTTTGAAATGCTTTAAAAATGGTCCAAAGTGCGGGCCACACACCATGTTTTCACCTGCTACACAGGAAATTAGATTTACTGTTGACAGCCCTGTTGGTAGAATAATATTGTAACAGAAACATTTTTTTTTCTCTCTGCGTGGCAACCCGCTAACAAGCCAGTTCCACAACATGTTTTTTTTATTCTCCTCATAAAAGCACTGTGACTATATTCTCCTTTTTTCCCAGCTCAGAGGTTTAAAACGTCACTCTGTTTCTTGTTATGTTTTAAAATTACCTATAAATGCTTTTGAAAACGTTTTATGTTGTTTGGCACAGATGGTAATACAAGGTTAGAGCGTGCCTTTGTGCCTCGTGTAAGCCATAAGGTAAACGGTAATAGTCTGCAGAATTGTTAGCCCTATCTTGCCTCCACAGTCTCCAGTGTCAGGTCTGTATTGAAAAGTAAGATGGATCGCCACCATTTCTCCTCCTCACAGTGCTTCTTGTAACCCTAGGTTCACCCGAGGAGGCCATTGGCGGAGAGGCGTCACGTGACCACGGGGTGCCAATGTTATTCTACAAGGGTGTCAAGACCCTGTCAGTTTCTGAAATAAATATTGGGAAACGGCGAGATGCAAAAGGCAACCTACTACGACAGCTCCGCAATTTACAGTGGCTACCCGTATCAAAGCGCAAATGGCTTCAGTTATGATGCCAATCAGGTCCAATATCCCCGGGTCTCTCATGTGGAAAGTGAGTACCATCGACCTGCCTGCTCCCTGCAGTCCCCCGGCGGCTCCGTGGCCCTGCAGAAGCCGGGAGAGATGGCGGAGATCTGCGACAGGACCACGGCCATTCAGGCGGCGCAGTCCAAGGTCCTCCCGGAAAGCAATCAACCGCCGGGCCCACCTCCTCCCTCGCAGTCCCCCGGTGCCAACAGCCAAAACGCAAGCAACGGGCCCACGCAGCACGGCGTCAAGAGCGGCTCCCCGACCTCTGGAGGCCGCAGCAAACAGATCTTCCCCTGGATGAAGGAGTCCCGTCAGAACACCAAGCAGAAACCCACCAGTAGCTCCAGCTCAGGTACACACGTTCACAGATAGTTGCATTCACCTGAGGGAGGATAATGCACAGAGGTGTGTAAATATGTGGGCAGGTGAGGGGCTGGGAGGGGGGCAAACCACAACAGAACAATATTTGGAAGGTCATAATGTGTTTCCAGTGCTGTGGCAGAAAGGGGTTTAGTTTCTCTCCATCATTTTAGGTCTGGCAGCACAAAAAGCCACTGAGGTCATATTTATGCCTTGAACACGCCAACAACATGCACCGTACATGCTATTTAGAGCAGCTGACGGGAGCGTTTCTGTGCCTTATTGGGTGCAGCTCCTTCTATTCGTTGTCCCCATGCCCTCCAGCTGACCTGTCCCTACTGTAAACACACATCGCCACTGATCACATAATGTTCCCAGAGAGACAGCAAACAAACACACACAACAGTTGTTTCAGTTCGTCCTGCTGTTTTGATTAGAGGAAAACTCAGTGGGTCAGTGTGGGAGGGAGGCCAGAGGAGGAGGAGGAGGAGGTGTTTACTTAGAGCCAAGCTAAAACTCTAGAAATCCTCATCTTCCCATGGCCATCGAAAAATAATCATAGACTGATGTTAAGGTGAGAGGGAGAAATGAAAAAGTAAAGCTGTGAGGCAGGTTTGAGCATGTTTTTCCTACATTGGCACAAAAAATGTAGATTATTTTTGTATCAAGTCTCCTTTTTTTAATCAAAATGGCCATTTCTGCTACTTTGCTCAATAAATACAAGGGTCTAGAGCAACAAAACCTGCTTATCAACTGGTGGCTCATGGGCCACTTGGAGGTCATTAGAGGAGGGCTTCTTTGTTGGGGTAATATTATAAAACTAAACATACAGTATATAATGCATTTTTACATTTACTGATACTTTTACTTTTTAGAGCAAAAGGAAAGACCAAAGGTTTTTCATTCATTCAACCTTTATTTATACAGATTAATCCCATTGAGCCTCAGGGACTCATTTACAAGAGAGACCTGATTAAAAGTAGTAATCAGTAATCATTAAAAGTAGAGGAACAAGTGTGTATGCTGAGTCTCTGCACGCAGTCTTATACGTTTTTTTTTTAAATCCGATTTAAAATTAAGTACACCCCTTTGAAGTAAATAAACAAATTTAAAGTGTACAGAAAAAAATGGGCATTTTTTGGACGTTATTTTTATTTTATTTATTTTTATTTTTAGAGAAAGAGCCGACCATAAGCCTGCAGGTTGGATAAATTAAGTAGTTAAATGTAATCAATGTTTCTCACCTTTTATTGTAGTATCCTTCATAAATTTACAGGTACTTGACAGAAAAATGATCAAAACTAGCATATTTGGTTGTGGGTATATAAATAAATAAAATTAAATATCATGTTTGTTTTGGTCAAAGTTTCATAGGGCCACAGATGAGAGACTAAAGAGCCGCATGTGGCTCCAGAGCCACATGTTGCAGACCCCTGCTCTAAACTCACATCAGTTCAAGTCAACTGAATGCAACAAGGACGTTTCATATTTACTGTTGACAGTAAATATATTGATCTATGAAACACAATGCTCACTTCAGACTGTTAGTGTGCCTTTAGATTAAAACTATAAAAAGCAAACTTGAAATTAAAGCAAAAAACTGTAAATTAATTATGAATGCTCACAAATTCTTCCTTTACAAAAACAACACAAATCAAGATGGAATTTTGTTGCGACATTTGGATAAAAAACAATAGTGCACTAAGATCTTTGGAGAACCCTTTAACCTACATTTTGCTCATTTTTAAAGCACAGACAGATCTAGGTCAGGAGTGCGTTTTCAAGACATCTGTAAACATCTGTATATAAGAGTTGTCAAATGAGCTTGCAATCATTTGAATACAACAATAGATGTGTCACATTTTGGCTGCTTCACACAAATGTCTTCCAATTACTCAGGTTTTGCACTTTGCACGCACGCCACGCCACACTCGTTGCACGCAGGGCGCACGTTTAATCACTTCAGGATTAATTGATAAATAACAACCTACAACATTCACAATTCCCTGAAAGACTTCTTCAGAGCCACCTCTGTTCCATTTGTGCAATTTCATCAAGGGGTCAGGTTGTGTCATGTTGCATTCCTTTTGCACCACGTTTGGGAGACAGGTAGTGAAATGTATGACGTGTTGGCTGCCTGCCACAGCGGTAAGTAGACCAGCCTCACTCTGCAGCGCAGACCCAGTTCTTTTTATCAGTGAGGGCAGGACGAGCAGTTTCACACACCCCGAGGAATCCATAACGCTTGTGCTTGCATTATACCAGCGTGACTGCAGGGGCAGGAAAAGGGTCAAAATGCTTTAGTAGGAAACCGGAGGTCACTCGGTTCCACATCAGATACTGACCCAGTACATTTCAGTGGCATTTTGTGTTTTGCTGCTAGTGCATTGATTGTTAATTGTCTCGTGCTCCCCTGATGATAACCCCCGTGTGAGGAGTAGATTCATCAGAATGTTGAGATGTTTGTATGTTGAAGGAATAAGAAGGAGAGGGAGTTGATTATTTTGAAAGCATTGCTTTTAATGGCCAGATTTATCTATTGTAGAGTTCTCCCCCCGAGGATGTGTTGTCACAGCTTCACTCTCACTCTGCTGTCCTGTAAACCTCTCTGTGTGCGCGCCTGTAATGGATTACTGACTGACACCCTCCCTCTCCTTCTCCCCGACAGTGGAGAGTTGCCCCGGAGACAAGAGCCCCCCGGGGTCGGCGGCGTCAAAGAGGGCCCGGACGGCGTACACCAGCGCGCAGCTTGTGGAGCTGGAGAAGGAGTTCCACTTCAACCGGTACCTCTGCAGGCCCAGGAGGGTGGAGATGGCCAACCTGCTGAACCTCACCGAGAGACAGATCAAGATCTGGTTCCAGAACCGCAGGATGAAGTACAAAAAGGACCAGAAGGGCGTCGGGATGATGCCGTCTCCTGGTGGACAGTCCCCGCGGAGCCCCGTGGGCCCTGCCTCTGGTGGCGGCGGCGGGGGAGGCGGATACCTCAGTTCTATGCATTCTTTGGTCAACAGCGTACCATACGAATCCCAGTCGCCGACCTCTTACAGTAAACCTCATCAGAACGCATACGGTATGGCCACGTCATACCCCCCTCCTTTGAACAGCTCGTTGAACAACTGCCCGCCCTCCCAGAAGAGGTACCCCGGAACAGACTCGGCCACGCCCGAGTATGACGCGCACCCGCTCCACGGAAATGCCAACTATGGGACGCACATGCAAGGCAGCCCCGTCTATGTCGGCGGAGGCTACATGGACTCCAACTCTGGCGCGTCCGTGTTCGGACTGACCCACCTCCCGCACCCGCCGTCCGCGAACATGGAGTACAACGGAGCAATCACGATGGGCAACAGCCAGCACGGAGTGTGCGACCCCACTCCGACGTACACAGACCTAACGCCGCACTACTCTCAGGGAAGAATCCAGGAAGCCCCCAAACTGACGCATCTGTAGCGGTGGATCACTCCGCCCCATTGTCTCATCCACCTCCAGACGTCCTGCTTTGTTTCTGCGCCTCCTCACGCCTCCCACCTTCTCCTCTGCGCTCCTTTACGTTCCCTCTATAGTTTGATGTGTGAAGTAGCAGTAGGATAAATAATCACGACTTTATTGACAATTTTCTTCCATTTGCTTGATGTCATTGTCTAACAAGGACCTTAATCTAGAGATAGCGAGAGGGAGGGAGGGAGGGGTGCACAGCTTAGTACGAATATTTAATCTTTCCTTTTGAAACTCTTGTTTTAAGCTCAAACAGGGTATTATGAACACGTGTTATTACTCTTTAATGTGAATTTGTCCGTTCTTTATTTATCCGCAGTTGAAGAATTATTATTTTTTTTTGCATTTTGTTGCACTTGTGTAAAAGACCTCAAGAGCCACGTGAAGGGAGAGATTTTTAATTCTCAAAAGAAAGAAGAAAACAAGGGTCCTGCGCTTTTACGCCACTTCCCTTGATTTTGTGTTTTGTTCCGTTTGGACTCCATGTTATTTATTTTTTTTGTTCGCTGTAAAAGGCAAAAAAGACTCGTTTAGTATTATTTGACATCCCTCCATCTTTGTGTGTGCGCGCGTGTGTGCGTTGGGGGAGAAGGTTGGTGGAAAATTAGCGTATCGGCCATTTTCTGCACATAGATGTGCGCACTGGGGAGCAGCAGCAAAAAAACATGTCCCTATTTTCTTTCTTCTTATTATTCTTCTTTTTTCGTGGAGGTGTTTTATTTTCTCAGCGATTGTTAAAAAAAAAAAAAAAAATCAATCAGTCATGCAATAAGAAGGACACACGTTTGCAGTTTTCTTTATTGAATAAAAGACAAGCATCCATTTCCCCCCCTCTCCATGTCAAACATTCCACGCTGCTACGGTTCCAAGACATAAATAAAAGAATTGAAATGAAAGCACATCTTTCAGTTTTAATTTAGACTTGGCTGCAGGGTTTCACACAAATCAACACCACAAAAAAAAAATAAATAAATAAACACAAATATAATTCGAAATTTGCTATTGTTAAAATAAGTTACTCTTTATTTTAATGACATAAACCCCTAAAATAAAATAAAAATAATGCTTAAAATTAATATTTAAGAAACTTTGTTTTATTTGTTTTTGTGAAACCATGTTTTTAATTTCCCTCCAGACAGAATGACATTTAATAATATCAGTTAAAGCTATCAAACATTAAATAAAAATTATTTGTTTTTTTATATTCCTCCCCTTGATTCAACGTGAAAGAAAAAAGAAAAGCAGTCAAGGGTGGCCTTCTCCTCTCGTCTCTTCTGCGTGGGGACATCCATAATAATAAAAATGTCAGCCGGGCTCTTGGAGGTCCTGCAAAGAGACAACAAGCTAAATGAGAAATCGTTTAAAAAATAATTCACTGCTATGGTTCAGCCAGTCAAATGCGCTCAGAGAGGACAAACTCCTAATGTTTGATTATTCTGAGCAGCGAGTTTGATGCCAAACGGGGAAAGTTGTTAAAAAATATAAATATATACATAAATATCACATGTACATTTTTTAGTAACTAAAATCAAAACTATTGCACACAATACTTCGGTTCATTTTGTTCATAATTTGCAGCTTATTTCACGAAAATCGTTCAGGGCCCACATGGATCTGCACCATTCTGTCAAATTACGCACAATCTAAAACCATATATTTCTACTTTTTTTTAATACAAAATTCATTTGTAGCAGTTTTTGTTTATTCTAATTTACAAAATGTATTTTTATTTTCAAAATTTTTTTTTTCGAACCGTCTTGTTTTATTGTTTTTTCCCCCCTTTGTGCTCGACTCATCAGCACAAACTGATTGATATCCACGGGCACGGACATTGCTGGCCCTGACATATGGTTAGCAGGAGAACCTAGAACAATTGGAGCATGGCTTGTCACAGAAGAACAAAAAAACTGATGAATCCAGTATTTCTGCATCCAACACTGGCACACAGTCACATGCACACGCATGCACAGATAGCACATAGATAGGGTTTTTAACGAAAACAGATCTTTTTGGAAGAGGAAAAAAAAACAACTGTTTTTTCTTTTTCTTTATTCTTTCTTTTTTTTTAATCCGTGAGCGAATTGGTCGTAAATCAGTTCTAGTATAAAGATAAGTGTGTAGGACGTGCTGAGCTCCTCTAAATGCCGCCACCCACTCCTCTTCTTGCACACAAAGCCTGCGCGTAATTCCAAAATAGCCTCTTCCCTTAGCAACTCTTCACCTCTGCTCAACTCACAAATCCTCTGCCAAAATCGAAAATAACATACAATTAATATTAATAATAATAATACTAAAGCGAAATTTATTTTTTGGATATTAACAATCCAAAGAAAAGAAAACCAGGTGAGGACGCCACCCCCCCTCCCCCCATACTCACTGTTCTCAGAAAGGAAATGGTCGCATCTTGTGTGGCTGGATTCTTTTTTCTTTCTTTCTTTCCTCTAAAACATCCCTCAAGCGACAAACCCGAGCAGAAGTGCGAGCAGAAACTGGTTCTAATCTGAGTGGCCAGTGTTTCTCGGCGCTTCCTGGCTGCATTTGATCTGGGGGAGAGTTAGAAGCCTTAAATGTGTTGTGAGGGCACCGAGCTGTCAGACCTTTTGGCGAGTAAGATTGATCGCGCGCAGGCTTCCAGGACTCTTTGTTTGGTGTATAAGCAAGAAAACTGAAAGAGGCCTTCCACTTCTTCTTTTTCCTTCTGTTACTCAATAAACCACATTTATATTTTTTCCTCTCTCTGGGAATGAAATGCTGTCTCTTTAGGAAAAAAACAAAAACCCTGAATGTGGCTTTCACAGATTAATCTGGAGCAACTAAACTGTACAACAAATGGTTGACTGTAACTGTGTTCATGTTCACTGCAAATCCAGGTGACAAAAGAAATATATTGTCCTTTATATGATTGTGGCTTCACGAGAAAATCAGATATATTTTTTTAATTTTTTAACGCCTTTGCGTAAAATAATGCCTTCTTTTATCATAGAAATATATATTTTTTCATCATATTGGGTCACAAGAATAAGAGCTCCTGCTGATTTGATTTGCAATCGACTTTTATTTAGTGCCTTAAACAAAAACAAGTGCCTTAATAGTGAAACTTGCACGTGACTGTCTGTATCTGCTCAAGCTAAACTGCTTTTGATCCAAATTTTTCATATCTGTCAGCATTTAGTGAATTATGGGGCTTTTATTGCAGCGGACGCACCTCATAAGTCACATGTAATTTAAAGCTCACGTGCACGTGCGCGTTCAGCGAGGGTAGCTTCCCCCACCTGAGAGGTTTGCCTTTTCACCTCCAAAAAGTCTGCCTAAAATATGAAGAGCTGCAGAAATGTGTGCGTTTGCTTGTGTGTTTCTGTGTGTGTGTGTGTGTGTTTGTGTGGTGGGGGGCGTTCTCGACTGACATCCTCAAACAATACGAGAAAAGAGGAGTGCACGAATCCGCGCACCCTGAAGCTGTGGGCTCCTTGTAACGGAGAGTCAGCCATTCTTTAAAAAAAAAAAAAAAACACGCACATTTTGTAGCTTAGTGGCGCAGACTGGAGGATAAAGTGCGCGGACAAAGATGTAAATACAAACAGTCGTGTCCCAGCTGAGGCGAGGGGATCTGCTGCAGAGTTTTTGGATCAATCAGGCAGACAGGGGCTCCTTTTGATTAAACCCTAAATTGTCATTGGGCAGAGGTAATCATGTGACAGGCAGTTCGGTCCAATTTCAACCTTGTCTCCACGAATTCAATAGTTTAATGGTAGCTCGGTCCCCATACGGCCGTAATCAGTGACATAGAAAAAGACAAGATTCTTTTTTTTTTTTTTTTTTTTTAATGTTTTTTTTTTTCCTTTTTTTTCTTTGTTGTCCTCCGCGACATTAATAAAAAAAAAAAACACTCGCGCGAACTTTACCTCGGCTCGCAGGGAGCGGAGATGAATTACGAATTCGAGCGAGAGAGCGGTTTTATCAATAGCCAGCCGTCGCTTGCTGAGTGCCTGACATCTTTCCCCCCTGTCGCTGATCCATTCCAAAGTTCATCAATCAAGAGCTCGACGCTTTCACGCGCGACACTGATTCCTCCTCCCTTCGAGCAGACCATCCCCAGCCTGAACCCGGGCAGCCACCCGCGCCACGGCCGGCCCAGACACAGCCAGGATGCGGGCTGCAGCCCGCTGCCCACCGCCTCCCTGCCCCCGGAGTACCCGTGGATGCGCGAGAAGAAAGCCTCCAAGAGGAACCACCTGCCGACGTCCACCGCCACCAGCGCCATCTCCAACGGAGCTGTGTTCTTCTCTCCAAAAGGTGGGTGAGAATTAAAAAAAAGCTACTATCTCATGCTGTAAAAAAAAAAAAAAAAAAACACACACACAAACACAAAAAGGTTTTTATTGG
>JARVGQ010000737.1:10986253-10998476 GCA_031762355.1 Hypsolebias martinsi | reverse complement strand
GGGAGTCGACGGGGGACAGGATGGGGCCCAGAACCCATCTTAGTCCCATCACAGTGGTTGGTCCACTGTGTGAGTGTGCTACTTATGGGATTGAGTTACAGTAGTTGTGGCTCCTTGGACTGATGAAGTTCTTTGGATAAAAGATGAAACATTTCAACTCACATAAAAAAAAAAAAAAATGTCCAGAGGACCTGACGTAACCGTGTTGGACTGAAGGAGCGTTATCGTGCAGCTCTGTCAGTTTGTTAATAAGATGAAACCGCTCAGACCTGACTGGTTAGCAGAGTCTTGCTTCTAACTCCAGCCAGCCTGACATTTTGTTTCCTGCATTTTCTCTTTCATTTGTTGGGTTTGGGAATTTATGGCTGCTCTATTTTTAGTTTAGGGCTATTAGTTTGTTTTATGAATGTTAGGGGAAATACATTCATATACCAAGTTTGAGGATTTATCCCTTTTTAGTTTGCTTCCACATCTCCGGTATTTGAAATTTATTTATTCATTTTTTAACTATTGTATCTGTTTGGTATAAGTTATGAGATCTTTGAGCCACCTTTAAAACAGGGACTGTAACAAGCTGCAAAGCTCCATAACACAAGCGGATTATTCTGAAGATTTTTAAAAATGTGTTTTGTTTGTGGAAATGTTATATTTACTTTACAAAAAATTAAAAATCATACCAATGAAGGATGTATTTATGAAAATCACTGAACACTCAACTACCCAGGTGTTCTCACTCTTAAGAATACTTCACATTCAACACTGAAAGTTATTACTTGTATCTGAATTATTTGTTGGACATGTATCCTAAGGGTTTATAGTTTTTCAAAATATATTTGTTCTTTTACATTTTTGTTTTGGTTTATTTTATGGTTAGTTTTAGTATGAAGAACTTAGTTTATTCAGGTATCAAACTACATGGTGACCAACATTAATATTGCCCACCCCACAGAAATGCGGTATGTTAAGTAAAATTTCTCTGTGAGTACTTTTTTGTCTGTTTGCAAAATATCTCATGAACCACTGCGCAGATTTTAATGAATCTCTCAGAAAGTGATTACAAGGTGTTCATCTACAACAGATTAACTTTTGGAATCAACCTAATTAAAATGGCCGTTATAACCAATCAACTTTAGCAAAGACAAAATTTGCTACAGCTCAGGTGATGCTGTGTGATTCTTTGTGCATGTTCCTTTGTTTTGAAACCCTGGCACAACAATTTCTTGTGGGATCAATAAAGTTTGTATCTGATCTTATTTCATCTTATCTTATCTCATCTTGTCTCATCTTATCTCATCTTGTCTTATCTCATTTCATTTTATCTAATCTCATCTCATTTCATCTTGTCTTAGTTTATCTAATCTAATCTTGTCTTATTTTATCTTGTATTAGTTAATCTCATTTAATCTCATTTTGTCTCATTTAATCTCATTTAATCTCATCTTGTCTTATCTTATCTCATCTTATCTCATTTTATCGTTTCTTATCTCATCTCATCTTATCTCATCTTGTCTTATCTTATCTCATCTCATCTCATTTCATCTTGTCTCAGTTTATCTAATCTAATCTTGTTTTATCTCATCTTGCCTTATTTAATCTCATTTAATCTCATCTCGTTTTATTTAATCTTGTCTTATTTAATCTTAATCTTATCTTGTTTTATTTAATCTCATTTAATCTCATCTTGTCTTATCTCATCTTGTCTTATCTCATCTCATCTAATCTCATCTCATCTTGTCTTGTCTTATTTAATCTCATTTATCTCGTCTTATCTTATCTCATCTCATCTTGTCTTATCTCATTTCTTCTCATCTTGTCTTATCTCATCTCGTCTTATCTTATTTAATCTCATTTCATCTTATCTTGTCTTGTCTTATCTTATCTCATCTTATCTCATTTTATCTTATCTAATTTAATATCATCTTTTCATCTTATCTCATCTAATCTCGTTTTATCTTGTCTCATCTCATTTCATCTCATCTCATCTTACAGATGATGACTCAAAATTTGGTGTGGTTGTAGATGAAAATCATTATAAACTCAGAATTTGAGAGCTGAAAAGTTTAATATCTTGTATTATTGCACAAGACTACAACGTTATGTTCAAGATCAGTCCAACACCGTCAGAACACGTCATTTTCAACACAGAAATATGATCATTTAAAACTCTGGCATGAAAGGCAGTGAGTGAAAATAATTCCTTTGACAATTAATCTATTTTTTTCCAAGTGAAAATCTGGTTTGCTTTGGAGGCAAGATGAGACCTTTCTGACACATTAGGAAAACAAAAAGAAGCCAAACCAAACAAAAATCTAAAAAAAAAAAAAAAAAAACAGTTCAACCTCAATACGTTCACAGACTTTTATGTAAAAGTGTATTATTCTGATAAACTAATGTTTCCATTTTTTACAACAAAATGTTATTTCCCTTAGCCTTTTCCCCCCTACCTTGTTGGGAAAATAAGTAGCTATTCATAACCATTTCAGAACAGACCTGACCCCGAAGGCACAGACGAGCTTCTCATCACTCTCTTAACGTCTCATCAGCGTGTTGACTGGCACGCCTGAGGACACGAGGCGTCTCAACACTTGCAGGTATGCACACACAGACTTACACTGTGGCAGGTGCAGCCTTCACTGAGGGCCGCCACTCTCTTCTTTGTTGCTTTTCATTAACTTGTCGAATACAATCAAAGACTGTCAGCAAAAGTGAAAGACGGAAAAAGAAAGGAGGGGAAAACGAAGGAGAGAAAGACTGCACACTCATCGCTGAACAGATATGACTTTGTGCAGCTGTGTATAAAATTAAACTTCCTTTTTTTTTCCTCCTTTCAGATATTATCTTATTGCTCTCAGACATCCTCAGGCGTTCCAGGCAGGTATACACAGAAATATATAGGAAGAGAAGATGGCAGCACACATTCTACACTGTCAGCACATCAGAGCATCTCAGTGCTTTTCATGAAAAAAAAAAGCTATGCTATATTTTAAATGGTGATCAGGGCTTTTAGTGAAATGCTACATGTTAATAAAATAATGTCAAATATATATTTACCTCTGAATACAAACATATTTCTTAGCTTTCTGGAGGTGCATCACTTTACTAAAGGTTAAAGGGAATATATTCTAATCAGGGACTCTTTACACAGCAGCAGCTCAATAAGGTCAACTGGTGTCACAACATTCAGGTCGCAGGGAGGAATGTGTGTAAAATACAAGTGTGTGCATGTGGTTCTTCTTTATTTATTCTTCTGTTACTTGTGCAGATACTCCAAACTGCCTCCTTTATTTATTTATTTATTTATTTTTTTACATCATTTATAATACCTTCACTATGTAACACTAACACACAAACTTGCACTGAGTTGCATGTAAAGTGCTGGTGTCTGATGGGGTGATCCGCCAGCCAATCGGCTGTATTGATTATTGGGTCCGAGGAGGCTGGTGGAGCGGCAGCAGTAATTAGGGCTTTTTGGTGTGGATTAGCCGAGAGAAAAGGTCACCCACTCAACATCAGTGGCAGGACCACAGGCAGGGATAGGGAGGGGTGGACGGGTGATGGGGACTGTCCCTAAATGTAACGACCAAGATTGGCAGGAAATGTAGATTTGTAGGAGACAGAACGATGGACGCATGCAGCAATGACGTTTCTTGGCTTTTTACAAGCCTTTCTCTATGCTTTATGGCAAATTAATGTGTTTAATGGTTGTTAAACCTGGAAACAGCTGGCTTTAGCTTAAAGGAATAGTTCAGATATTCTTTAGAAAGATTGAAAAAACAATATCTTACCTGTTATAGATGTGTCTTGAATTTAACCTCAGTTTAGCTAAAGTTTAATTTTAACAATTTACAAGGTTACTGCTAGTCGAATCAGAGAATTACTGTTGTTTTAAAACAACTTCAGTTTAAAAATTTTGTAGTGATTCATGTGAATGATATTTTATGAAACTTTACGCCACTTTCAAGTTTGTATTGCGTAATTATTTACGTATAATTCCTTGGTTATTTATAAGTGCTGTAGCAGCTGACAGTAACACTTCCAATGCTGCCTGAGGCACTTCCAGCAGGAACATCATAGTATTTCAGCTTGAATAACCATGTTACACAAAACATTTACAGTGTAAAGTTTACTATACAATGTTGCATGAACCTCTAAGACATTTTGCGAGAGGAGTTAGTTTCCTACAACTGCAGTCCACTTTGAGCTTCCTATCACTCAGAGCAGCTGGTAGATTTTCAGCCCAGTCAGAAATAAACTATATTTCTCCAAACTGAGTTAAATAAAAAAAACTATCTACAACAGGTAAGATATTATTTATTCACAACCTTTCCACAGAAACTTCAGCAAAGTAACAACCAAAATTCATGCTCAATATTCCAGGTTCAAATCCAACTATGTTGAGTCAGGTCATCTTGACAGTTTCTTTCTTTATTTCTTTTTTTTTTTTTTTTTTTGCTGAGATATTTCATCCTTCATCCAAAGGACTTTTTCAGTGCGAGGAGCCACAAACAAACTGGAGCACCACAACTTCCATAGTGGACAAAAGCAGTTTGCTGATGACAAGATGCTTTTCTAAACAAGATGGTCTAGCAAAGCAAAACTTTACAACAATGACGGAACAATAGAAATTAGAAAGATATTTAAATGTATGTGTACTGCTGTCAATCATCATCACTCTTACACACCAAATAGGTGTGCTCTATTGGATAATAATTATTGCTTTTATACCCCCTACTCTAATAATTTACTGGAAATTTGAAATACTGTATTTCTCAACTCAAACCAATTTAAATAAAATAACCAAAAGTCCCAGTTGGCAAATTAACTATAGAGGAAATACATTCAACCAATTTAGATTCTCATAAACCTTTTTATTTATTTTTTTTTTAACATCTGAACAATCAAAATCATTTTCTAACCTAACAGTAAATGTCCTCTGCTTTTTTATGTAGAAACGTTTAATTAGATTAATGCGTGGTGTCTGAACATTGTGCAGAACTGATGACATGTGATGCGTAAAGTAAGCTGAACTTGTTTTGAAATTAATTAACCCTAAAGTATTTTTGAAAATGTGAACTTCAATGGAGTTAGCTGCATGTTAAGGTGAACTCAGAGCAGTGCCCGCTCCCCATGATGTGGGTTATTTATGTTCTCAGACATACAGCTCTTACAAATTCCATGGCTTTGAGCAAAAACAGCTAATGGGAGAAGTTTCATTTTGAAGAATTGCATTTGTTACTTTTCTGTAAAAGATTTGATCATTATCTATGCAAGTCGATTTAAACCTGATTGATGAGCAAACTATAAGAAAATGTAGTTTCTTTTAAGAATTACAGTCAGTGTTTAAAACGTTATTTGCATGCTTCATTGTGTTACGTTCAATTCTTTCTAGATGTTCTATAGTTCATTTCAAGAATTCCTCAAAATCTAGCTTAAATGGTGTTGCATTTAGTCATGTCATACCTTTTCTCCTTTTGTTTCCAGACCTGTAGGTTAACTTCTCCATGGTCTGGCAGGTCTGAATGTATTTTAGTGTGCAACCCTTCTGCCCCATGAGCAGGACAAACAGGATGGAGGAGCTGCGAAACAATATGGAATGCTCCTTTTGTTTTGTTTTACGGCCCTTTTTTTGCAGATCACATTTCTCTGTATGTCATCAACCCAAAGAGTATGTAGGCCAGCAAAAAGTGAGTTATTATTTGACTGCAAGAACATCTGTAATACCAACCCATAGATCAGTATTTTACATTCTTATTTTTAATTTTCTTTTTTATGAGGGATGCTTTACAAGTTATCTGTGAATGTGATTCGTTTTGAGACTTGTACTTGAACTCAGATACATTTCTGTCATCATCTACATGGACTTGTGTGAATTATTTGTAGATCGCACACAATATATTTTCACTTTCTGCCTGGTTCATGTGGAACTAATAGTTTTTTTTAAGAAAATAATAATAATGTGAATGATTAAGAGGGTGTCTGCTTGTCTGCATTTATTGGGTGTCAACTCCCCTTCCTCTGCTCCTTAGCAGCTCAGTGTGAGAGAACAAGAGCTGCAGAACCGAGAAGGCTGCTTTTTGTGCAAAGCTGCAGCACTCCTAGTGGTAGAAACACAGAAAAGACACTTTGATTTCTGCAAAATCAACCAGACAGGAGAAATCAGCTTCTAGACTTCACAAGTCCAGTTCTTATGTGCTGTGCTCTTGCAGTGACAACATCATGTGCGTGCTTGTGCCAGTGTTGTTAGATGCCGGAGCACGGAAGGATACGTGACTTTTCAGCCTCTGTCTCGTCACACAACAACAAAGCATGTGCCTGTAGGTGTGTACGTGCATCAGTGGAGAAAACTGACTACAGCACTGTTTTCTCAGTGGCATATCCGGGCTCAGGCTGTGTTCATTTGACCCGTTTTTATGTATGAAACAGTGTGCATGATTTGTAAATGTCAGCGAAAACGGTATGCCAGCAGAGGTTCTGGAGAAGTGTTGTGTTGTGGGACAATAAAGGACATACATAACTCTGAGCTGGGCCGGAAACAAACAAGTGAGGGCCATACAAACAACGAAACCCAACAGACTCTGAAACAATCTGCTGTTGCATTCCATCCTTGATAATAGACAACAAAGGTGGCAAGATGAAACCTGTACGCCTCAGCATGATAAATATTTAACAATAAAAATGCATAGCTCTAAACTAAATGTTAACGTAGGTGCAATTGAACATGCATTGCTGAAAATGTCAATAACTGTTATGACGTTTTGAGGACTTTGCTGTAATATATACAGTACACAGCCAAGATGTCTCACAAAATGCAAAAACGTGTTGCGTAGTGAACCGTGACCCGGCCGTTTTGTTTCAGCTGAACCGATATGCTGCACATAGTAGGGGGTGACAGTCTTCCTGTGATATAGAGTTCACCAGAGGGTCAAAAGTGTCACCACATACATCACAGCTGTAGCAGAACGGCACACACTGTTGCCATGGTGATCAGCCATTTTTTCCCCTCCCACTGTGCTAAGCCAAAGATTAGTGGCAACATACAAAAAGAGACCAAAAAAAAGGGAGTGTGGGCTCAGTCATGTAGGTGGATATAGAGTCAGCATGTTTATTTGGTCGGGCTTATCCCTCCCTAATGGATGTATGTGTGCCTTCCTTGTTTGACCTGATGATCTGCAGTCTGAGCTGTGCTCATCAGGACCGTATAGTGCAACAATAGCAGACTTGGTGTGGCGGGAGCTGCGCGGCGTGATAAAACAGGCAAAATGAAGGTGTCAGAAGCTCCACTGAGCCTAATCAGGTGGTGCTAGATGGGCTGTGCCATTGGGTTTAGGACCATAAGTCTGATGACTAAACATGCATGCAGAGGATCCTTCATCACGGGATGAAACAAAGCCGCCCTGCCCTTGCCTCGTGCTCCAACATCACCATGGAAAAAGCCTGTTTCCTTGGCAACCAAAATGGCTCTCTTTGTCACAGGAATGGGGAAGGAGGAGGTGAGTAGGCGGAGAAGGAGGAGGGGAGGGCAGAGCAGAAGCATGACACTCCACTCGCTGACCTCCAGCTAACCTCTAGGTGCACATGCCATACGGGTTTCCTCGTTTCCAGCAACGATGTCTTGTTTTGAAATCAACAAAGCTGACTTCTATTGCCAAAAAACGGAAAAAATGGCGGCCCTTAAAATGAAACATGCATGTGCAAAATATGAAATAGAATCAAAGGAACTAGCGAGTAAATTCCTGAGATTTTCAAGTGCTGTCATCTTGCCATGTTGACAAATTGTTGGGTCTGAATGGCTATGATTCCTTTCTTCTACCGCCCCCAGTGGCAAAGCGTAGCGGCTGTGAAGGTGAGGCAGGAAGGCGAGAAAAAGGGCAGAGCGTAAGAGAAATGACTCAAAGCGGGACATGGAGGATGCAGTTCCCAAAGCGTGGTGGTCACAGGCACATGGGCAGCCAGACAAAGGGAGGAAGGGCGACGAAGTGAGACACTGCTTTTTTTGTCAACCCACAACTGCTCACATAGAAACAGGCTGTAGCTGTAACTTGGTTACCCCTTGGCTTCCCTAATGGTCTTAATGACATATGGAGCACAGATTGCAGCAGAAGACGGTTTACTTTGAAACCGCTGTCGCCTCCCTCAGGGCTTCGTAAGCAGAGCATCATGGAGACTGTGCGACTGAGTCTTTAGGGCATGTCTAGCAAACCCTATTTGTTCCCAAAATATAGCTGAAAATACTTATTTTATGATCAGGACGTTGTTTAAATCAGACTGAAAACAGATTCTGAGCAGGTGTAATTCTTCTGCTTCTCTAAAGAGCTTGAATAAAATGCCAAGGATCTCTTCATGACTGATTTTTATCTCAGGACAACACGATGATTGGTGATCTTGGCGAAAATCTTGTCATGGCCCATGGCATGTGAGCATCTCCTTGTGGCATATCAGTTGCCATTTTGTTTCAATTTGTTCCCATCACCAATATCTTTTCGATTCCTCGGGTTCTTCGCTCCGTGCACCTCTCACTTGTTGTCTGGCCATCATCTTCTCTTGGACGGTTACAGATTGTATCAGCGTGCTTTTTGGTTTAACGGCTGTAGAAGGCGAAGCTAATGGGCTTTCAAACGGTTCATTGTGAATGCATGCTGTCAGGCGGGGAAAGATAAAATCAGATTTGATGGAGAGGGGACAGCAGCAAATAAAATGCACATCAAAAGTGACGGAAGTTTGTTTTTCGCCTTGTCTTTGTGTGAAAGTAAAATAGAAACTGAATTGTTTGTATTACATTTGCCTCCTTTATTCCCCTGCTTTATTAGATGCCACTGGATCATTTTTTATTTCTCAAAGTCTACAGCCCTGCTAACGTTCTCCGCTTTCAATTTCTATTTCCCATATGCGTTTCTCCTCAGAGCAGAGAGCAACACTGCCTCTTTTGGCAAAATGGGGTAAATGTGTTCATCTCTGGCAGATGAATGATGTCAAAGAGACATATTTATATTCATTTAGGTCTGAGGACGAGGCGAACCCATCTGTAACAGATGTGAAAGGAACCGCTACACGTGAACGTGCATTGTAAGGTGTGTGTCTATGTGGGAGTGTGTACGCTCGTGCGAGTTCAAGCATGTGTTCCAAGGTATCCATCGTTTGTGATAAATGAATCGCGGTTTTGTGTGGGATGATTCCGAGTTTGTGTATGTTTGTGTGTGTGTATGTGTGTGTAACAGCTTGTGCATCGGTGTGTGCATTTGTGCACAATGAGTGTGTGTGTGTGTGTGTGCGTCTGCGTGCAAGCGAGGTCATTCCCCGGTCACTTCAGGCTGTGTGATGAATGAAGAGGAGAGGTGCCTGCGAAGCTGGAGAGAGATTTGGGAGAAACATTGTTCCATCGGGTTAAAAATGGTCTTGTGTTGTGCCAGAGGCTGAGGGAATGTGGAATTTTTTTTTTAAGTGGATGTTCATCATCTTCAAGGTTTAATATCAATCTCACCAAGTAATAAATTAAGAGATTATCAATTTTGGCTAATTGGTTTGCTCAATGAGAAATTTACTGTGTAAATAAAAAAATGCAAAATTTACCCCAGCGTGGCGCCCGTATCTTCTTTCCTATGAGAAAAATGTAGTGGAAGTGGTTGCGTTTGGTTTGCTTGGCGGGCCATAAGCGTGAAAGTCATCTGCCTCAATCAGGAAGTATCAGGTTGCAGTAGACAGGAAGTAGGTGGACCAGACAGGAAGGACCTATTTTTCAGAGGGGACGTCTGAAAGCCAGAAACATTTGTGGTCATCAGTGTCTGTCAACGCAGACAAAATAAATAAATGCATAAATAGATTGACAAAAACTCAAGTTAGCAAATAACTCACATTTTGGAAATATACAGGAGGGGAGATGTTCTGAAGCATGCCGCTGGAGCAGAATGGAGCCAGAGTGATGTAACCATGTGAGGTGCGGTTGAAACGGCAATCATTTGCTTGATTCCAGTCTTGATGGAGGTCAGCTCTTATCTGAGAAGATACGCCTGCTCGTGTGAGACTATGCGCGCAGGACAGTGTGGTCAGGCAAAAGTGCATTGTGGGATCGATGTCCACACACCTCCTCCCAAATTATTCATCCTGTCAGCTGCCTTGTCCGCCATCGCCGTGGAAACCGCTGACCAAGAACATTGCCCCAATCCCCATGGATTCACCTCTTCATCCTATCTTCAGCCCTCACTTCCTACTCAAACTCTCTCGCTCGTTATCTCCTCCCTGATTTGGTCATTTACAGCCTCTCCTCCTACTTCCAGTCCTCCTTAATACGCCAATCTTTTCATCTGTCTTTCTTCTACTCCCATTATTTAGTACATATGTCTCGCTCATTAGTCCTGAACTCCTTCTGACTCACCTGGCCTTACTTTTTGCTTCTTTCCACGTCCAGTCTTTCTCCACGCCGGTGTTCTCCTTTGCTCCCCTCATGTTGCTGACTAAGACTCTAATGCGTTGGCTTTGTACGATGTTTATGTTTGTGTCTTCGAAGTCTGCCCCACTGGCCTTTGGAAGACAGCCATAATCCTAGCAAGCCGCCAGAGGTTGTTCTGGGTGCCGCGCGCGTCTGTTCATCATTATGCATGTGTGAATATGGACGCGCGCATGATAAACTCTGAGTGTGGTGTGTGCGCGTACGCATGCGAGTGTGAGTCAGTAACTGTGACATGGCTCATACATCATGGCCAGAGCCCGTTTGATTACAAGCGGAGGGGCCCAGTGATTAATCGCTGGATTCAGCTTCCTGGCCCGAGTTGTGACACCCGGTCACAGAGCATCTGTACTGACACACCCCCTTAGCCCCCCCACCCCTGCCCAACAGCAGTATACCCCTATACTTCCTACATGTCTTTACACTCATATATACCCCCTGCCTTCATCTCACTTTCAACCCAGCAGCTCATTTCTTTTTTCTTCTCACTCCAACACAGCTACCGTTCTCTCCTTTATTTCACTGCCTCCTGTTTTATCTTTCCCAAACATCCCATTAAATTCTACCTCTTGACCTCTTCCTCTACTCACCAGATTTTTCCTTTTCAAGTCAGTCTGTTCAAGCCACAACTACCCTAACTTCTTCCACTGATTCTAGTTCCTTTAGACCCTATTAAAAAAAAATCCACTAAACATAAACAAGTGCACATGCTGTTAGATTTTACAATCAGCTTCAGCATGCTCTTTCCAGATATCACCAAAGTCATCAAGGGCTTCCAGTGACTTTTGATCTTAGACCCAAGAAACAATACAATTAGGATTTTAAAATGTTGTCTGTGGTGTCATTGTAAGCAATCCTTAGCTCTCCTGCTGTAGAAATTCTTCTTCTTCTTCTTCAATCACCTATTCCCGCTTCAGGGGTTGCCACAGTGAGTCATCCTCCTCCATCTCACTCTGTCCTCTGCATCCTCTGTCCTCACTCCAACTACCTCCATATCCTCTCTAAGTGCATCCAAATGTCTCCTCTTTGGCCTTCCTCATTGTCTCTTTCCTGGCAGCTGCATTTCTCCTTCTACCTTCTCCTTCATCCTTCTACCACTTTCCCTCTGGACATGTCCAAACCACTGTCCCTCCTCTAGACATGTCCAAATCACCGTTCTTCCTCTGGACTTCCTCCTCTTTGATCTCACATTGTTTTTCTATCCACGTCTTTATAATTTTCTGAATTTTACCTCTTCACATGCTGTGTCTGCTCTAAAATTTGAGTGGATTCCTGTGAGAGAACCTGCTAAGCCCAGTGTATGAACTGGCAGAGAGTTTAAAGGGTTCTGTTCCTTCGGATTTTAGTCATACAAGCAGACTGTGTGATTCCAAGGCCACCCAGGACCAATTTTTACCCCTTACTGGAGGCCAGTCAGGTGTAGAAAGCAGCACCAAAGAGTAAAATTAGACAAAAATGTGCCAATTCATGTGTAAGTGAGTTTATCTAATTACATTTTCACAGCAGAGCCCACACACACTTGAACAAAAGAGCTTCATGAAAACCATGTGTGACACCTCTACAATATTAGCATATGCTTCATCATAAATCCCTCCTGTTTCCTGTTAAAATCATTTTCATACTTTGACATCTTTGTTTTAACTTGTAAAAAAAAAATCTGTATGCCTCTCTCATGATTGTCTATTGTTGATTGTCCAAGGAAAATCTACTGTTAATGTTGTCATCATTCTTAGTTTGTAGCCAGGTCTCTCTTGTAAATGAGTCCTCGAGGCTCAATGAGAT
>JARVGQ010000737.1:10971814-10982392 GCA_031762355.1 Hypsolebias martinsi | reverse complement strand
CCGCCCCCCACATAAATTTGCATATGCATGCACACAACCTCACAGAAACATGCACATACACTTTATTTTTACCATAGTTTGCAAACTGCACATTATACAATCAGTCACAACTTCCAGGAATCATGCACATGCACTGTGTGACAAAGAACTGCTGAAGACTGAAGGTAAAAGAACAACAGCAGAGAGGGGGAAATGAAGAATAGGGTGGATGGGAAATAGCACAAAGGTTAAAGGACTTTGAAAATGTCACTTTTACTTTAACATCTCATTTCTCTCACTATCATCTATCCATCAGCCTTTTTTTAATATATGATTAATTAAAGAAATGCAAGAAATTAATTTCCTGCACATCTTTTTTTTTTTTTTTTTTAACTGAAGCTTACTTCATCTTTTTCTCACATACCTTCGGCTATTCAATATCAGCATGCCTTACCTGCCTCGCTATTTGTGCACGTGTCTGTGCCAGAGCGAGGAAGTCCCCAGCGATCCAGGTGTAATTGGGTTAGTGACAACCAGGACAATGTGACACCTGCAAGTCTCAGCTGTGCCTCTCCCTGCTGAAGTGGCCTGGAGTCAGCTGGAGCTCTGTCATCTGGACTGGCCTCGGCAGAAATAGCTACGTTGGGACTGTTCCAGAGTTGGAGGCTTGGCTGGGCACAAAACAAATATCGGTATAAATCCTAACCTATTGTCTTTTGTTCTACTAAGTGAAACATGAAGAAGTATGTTGTATGTTGAATAAAAAGGTAAGAATTAAAAAAATGGTGTTCATATCAGAGGTTGAAAATGTCTCGTCATACTGTCTGATGACCCCACCACAACATAAAATCACCCAAAATCTGGTCTTTGCAGGGTCTTGGCAAGCTCTTCAGAGGTGCAATAAGAACACAAAGAGCTCCCTGTTAAACAAGGTTGCATTAAGTTTTCTTTGTGGTTGCAGGGTCAATAATACCAGCATGGCTTGGCCATTGAGAATTTGAAGCAGGACTGGCCACTTGAAATCATGCTATGACTTTAAGTGTAAAAATGTCATGGAAACGTCTTAAAGGAGACTGGATACCTGTGGTGATAACATGCTGCTTGCATGGTGTGGTCTTCCAGCATGTAGCTGCTGCCTGAGAGAGTTATGCCCATCACAGAAACACTGGTAAGGGTTCAAGAAGACACCTCAAGACATGGAAGCAGACAGGAAGTGAGTACGGTACTATAAATAAAGTTTGTGATGCTTTCCTTAACATTAAAGCAGATTTTCTAGATTTGCCACAATTCAGCAGGTTTTGTATGTACTAGAGGAGTAATATCTAGTGTAGAAGGGGCCTTAAGAAAAAATAAATTAATTAAAAAAACACACGTATAAAAAGTAGATTGTTTTTAGACACACATTTGTTTAAATTATAAAATGTTGTTTGGTGTTTTATAAAGTTAAACATAAATGTCTGCATTGTGTTTTATTTTAAATAAGTTACCTATTCAGAACATTGAATCTTGACCTATAGGCTCATCATTTTGTGATTTTAGACCAAGTCCTTTTCCTTCAGACCAACACTTTCAAAAGAAGAATGTTTTTGTTATTTTGTCGTACAGTGATATCTGTGACAAACACAAGTTTAACGAGACCAGTTCTTATCTGTGACTTTGTATTTGGAAGGAGATAAAATAAGAGAGGATTTAAAAACAAGATTTCTTTTATCCATTAAAATGAAAAATAGTGCTCGTAAATGTGCTAAATAAAAATTTTGCAAACATTTTTCTATTTCCCTTAATGGAGCTCAATTAGCATGTTCCAGCTTTATTTCCAGTTCGGTTAAAAAGTCCACTTGTGCTTAAAACAAATTCACAAAATGCATTTTTTTAAATTCATTTACGTGTGTTCAAAACTCTTAAGAATTAATTTGGTGCTTCTTATCAATTACTGGTATGTAAATTGACTATATCGGCTGCAGAGCCTTTTCTGTGGCGTTATTTCACCAAAAATCATTGTAGCAAGATGGCTCCGAAGCTCTTGTTAAATTGCATTAAATGACAATTATCTCCATTTGTTTTTTCAACAATTTATTAAAACTGCACCAACTTTTAATAACACACTATAAATATTATACTGAATATAACTATTTACTTTAAATCCACAAACAGTTGTTAAATATTAATATTTTGCGGGGGCTGGTTGCTCCTGTTGTCTGATATGTGCAGGTTTTGATACATTTTTTGCACAAATTTTCATCCCATGAGCAGAATATCATATTATAGGAGGAACAATTACGTTATTACTTTTTATAAATGCAATTTAAACATATATATATATATATATATACTGTATATATATATATACTGTATATATATATATATATATTTATATATATATACTGTATATAACATTGTGGCCTTCCTATTATTACCCAGTGTCACTCAAACATGCATCAGATGAGCACTGCTGGTCTTTGACAGTTTCCCGAATGCCCTCTTCCTCTCATCAGGCAAAATTTGTGATCACAAACTGATATCATACCAACGTCTCTTCCTGTCACATCAGATTTCTGCTTCTTGTGTCAGAGAACTGTCTCTCCAGGCCAGAGTAGCGACAGACCATGCTAACCAGCACGATGCCATCGGAGGCTAATAAATCATCTGCGGTTTTATTTCAGATTTATTTGGACCGTAATGAAGACGCGACGGGCCCCAAGCTGTAACCGACGGCGACAGGGTGACACTGATGAATGGCTGAAGGTGTGTTCTCTACAGCTGAAAGGAGAGGGAGGACTGTCAGGCTCTACGTGCACCTCACAGACCTGTTAGATCACACAGTCCCACTATAAATAGATTATTTATAACACATACACAAAAAGGCTTAATAACACATACTTTTCCATCAGCTTCTTCATCATAATCGTCAGAAGAATCATACAGTCTCAAATATTAATGGGATAGAATCATAGTGACCTTTACAAACTTCTGGATGTCAGCACCAATATAATTCAGTGCATGATCATCATCATTTCAGAAATTACATCATTATCAACACTTGCCTATGTTACGTTTTCATCACCATCATGTCAGTTCTACTGTTATATTTTTTACCAGCACATCAGCATGAGCACAAACATGATGTTCCTGATGATCATAACTTTTCCTCCTTTGCATTTATCATCATTTGTTTTATCACTCCCATTCCAGTTATTACATTCAATCACCACAAATGATCAGTTTTTATGTAAATATTCTGATAAATACTGTTACTACCTACTGTATACGTTGGTCAACACTATTTTAACTCACAATATCACCAGTAGTCCACACTACTGTTTGTTTAACAGCAACAGCAACAATTCTAGAAATAATATATCGAGGTCATCTTTTGATCCGCAGCCTCTGCAGTGAGCTGAAGCGTTCCTGCAGAAGTCAGGGAACCGCCCCACTGCCTCCAATATGCTTCTTGGTTTAAAAGCAAAATAAATTAAAAAAAAGCTGCGCATAGAATGTAAGGCATTGATTTAAAAAAGTGCGTACGTGCATGCATGAGTGAGTGAATAAGAATCATTGTGAAAGGCTTTGCAGAAACTGGTTGAAGTTTAAAGGGTGCGATCAGGTTACCATTTAGCATTAGCAAACATTTACAGTATTTGTAAAACTACTGTAATGATCAAATTCAACCGAAGGTAAAATACTGAATCCATTATTTGCACATTTTGCTTTAATTTAGCAAATTCCCAGAACCTTATTTTAATATTGTTTTAACTTATATTGCAAAAGAAAACCTAAACTTTTAAAAATAAACATATAGAAGTCAAGAATGAGCACACTTGCTGTTTTTCTTTTAAGGGAACTGTTCCCTTCTCTTGATAAAAACCAGCGAATTTCATCTCTGGTGAAAAGGAGATTTGATTCTCAAGATTACATGATGTGATCCCCCAAAAAAATGAACATTTCTTTTTTAAAATACGTTGATTACAGACTGAAAACGGGTGATTCTTGTGTTGATTTTGTTTCACTGTCATGACATTTGGAGATGATCTATAAAAAAATGCATTGATCAGTGACAGATGGTCGCTCTTTTTCAACCTGAACTAGTTGCCAACATGACAGTTCTGATTTCTCAAAAAGAACCATCCTATTTGTTTAGTTGTGATGTAGTTAGTGCAATAAGATTTAAAATTCTATGTTGAAAAAAAAATCATTAAGAAAACAAACGGTTTTCTTGCCACATTGAGATGAACAAATCATGTGAAGAAAATTTGAGCAATAGTTTATCTTGAGATAACATCATGAAAAAATACATTTTGTGTGTGTGTTTTCTCAGCTTATGATTGTTTATGTTGTGTTCACAAGTTTTGTTCACTGTAAACAAGCGCCAAATGTAAAATTTTAATTTAAAAATCACTTTTTCCTTTAGTGAAATAAAAGTCTGGATGCCTCTCTGTAAGTACCTTTTCACCCTGCCATAACATTTTAATTTTATAATGAAACCTTTGACCTGTCCTCGTTTAAATGTATGCATTCTCATCCCTCTTCCTGCATTGCAGTTCGCTGTTGTGAATTAATAGTTTGCTCTTTCTGTGTGTCATCACAGTTCTCCCTCTGTCAGCCAAGGACAAATCGACTGAGCCAACTCAATGCTTCAAGCCTGGCAGCTTGCAGTCATCCTGTCAGTCAATGAATCCATACGAAGCAGGTCTCAGGGCTGACAGGACACGCTGCAGCACTTTGTGAACCATGCAGAAAGACATGTATACATCATAAACAACCCAAATTTGACAGCTTGTTTGACTAACTTTTCACTCAACATCACTGGCCAGGAAGCTATAGGAAAATATACGGAAATATTTTCTGGAAAAAAAATTTAGAGTACAAAACAAAAAGCGCACCATTTTTTTTTTTACTCATACTAGAAGGAAGCATTCAGACCAAAGGCAAAGAAACAAATTCCAAGAATGATTTTCATGTCCAACACAGAAACTGTAACACCATCAAAAACATCACAGATATAACTTTTTGCAGGAAGAACATGTGTAATAACAATGTAGCAAAATTTGTTTCTTAGATAAAAGTTTATTTCACTTAAACACTTTGAGAATAAAAACAGCTCAAAACCCCCAAAAAGGAGCTGTGTCACTAATTAAGACCTAAACACATATGAACAAATTGTAACATGTACCAAAACATTTTAAAGGTGGAACTATGTTTTGTCATTTGGTGCACAAAGGGTCCGACAGGTTTATAAGTTAGATTGTGGCTCAGGATTAAACATAGGAGTAGAGTTCCTCCACTATAGCTTTCTATAAATAAAATTGGAATTACTCAGTCAATGTCACAAATATTGAGCTAAAACGTGGAATGGTGGTAGCCAAGAGTCATCCCTTAACACATGTTCTGAGCACTGATTGCATGAGAGCTCGTGTAACATTATTTTCAAGATTTGTCCAAAACTGACAGAACTGTCATTAAAAGGTGATTTGACAGGCAGCGGGCGTTATGCATCCTTTGATTTAGTCATTGCGGAGCCGTCTTAAGAAAGTTTTCAAAGATGAGCGGCTGGTGGAGCTGGTGTCAAGCTGCAGTGATCATTGGCTGAGAGGCAGGCAAATAATAACTGCAAGTGTTTGAGGAAGGATGTAGCAGCTCACCAGTCAGGGTTTGGTTGTGCTGCTGCTGTTTATTTTTATTTGCACTTAAAATGTGACAGAGCCTAAAGCTTAAAGTTTTGAAATTGCGCTTTAATGTTGAATTATTTCAGTATAAGAGGACAAATCATGTAATTATGCATTTCATTTTATGACTTAATTAATTTTTTGATTTATTTACCATTGACAACCACGTTTTTACCCTTTGGCTGCACACATCCAGCAACATTTTGACACTAACCAGTGTCAACTCTCAGCGGTTCAGCTCCACACTGCTCTAGTTGAGGGCCTGCCCAGTTCTGGTACTCACCACTCAATCCAGTTTAATGGGACCGTCTTGTTTGCGGTTCTAAGCAAACTGCTCCGAGGTGACAATTTTGATGTAAGCCGGCAGCAGCCATTGATTCCAGCGAAGCTAAGTCACTGTATGACCCACAGCAAAACTGCAAACTACATCTGAACCTCCATTTCCCCTCCAGTCGTTGCAGAAGGCAGAGTGTGGGTTGGGATCATCAAAATGAAAAATAGCAGCTTGAAATCCTCCATAACTGACTGTCGCCTGATGTTACCAGAGCACCAAGCACAATGAGATGTTAAGATGACCGCCCACTTTGCAATGGCGATGTCGCTTACGAAGTGTGGAAACCAGTCACAGTGGGTTTTCACCTACAGCTGAGAAGAACTGATAAGATGAGAACCAACTCGAGTCATACTTATCAGTGGCAAAGTGACTTTTGTAAGCACACCTTGTCTGTTAAAAAGCCCAGTTGGTGTCTCATTTTAATTATGCTTACTGGTTAAGCTAAAGTCAGTGTGGTATCTGGAATTGTGCATGGTAATGATTGTTGGAGCTTTTTATGACTCGCCTCAAGAAAGCAGTAACAGTTGTCAAGGTAATTACAACCTGAGAACATGGTTGTTAACCTTTAGACGTGGGCAGGGGCATTTCTTTGATAATTGTGGCAGCCCCTGTGTTCTCGCCTGCTGAATGTGTTTTTAAGCTACGGTCTATAACAATGTACAACATTTTAATTATATAAAGTATGAGATGTTAATATAAAGGCTTGAGATCAACATTTTTAACACTTAACAGCAAATACAAGCACATCCTCTGTTTAATTGGCACTTGAGCAAACATAAAATGTGGAAAACACAAGTCAGTTACCCAACCTTTGTACACACAACATTTAGAAGATGGTTAGCGCTCAACTTGAGGGCCAATTCTCCCTTTATTGTTTTTCCTTGACCATTGTGGGTCATTGAATAGTTAAAAAAAAGCCAACTTAGCAACAAATTTTAATAGTGAGATACAGAGCCTATAAACAATAAGTAAAGTTAGCCAAGTGGCACTCAGAGAAAATGGCTAAGGAAGCAATTTGCTGATTCCTTCAACACATTCAGGCTGAAGATGCCAAACACTACAGGAGAGTCCTATGATCTCCATGTTCCTGCACATGTGGGCATAAAAGTGTGAATATGATGTAGAGTGCACATTCTATTTTTTCAATAAAAATATAGATTTTATGCAAATGTCTTATTCCTGACTGACATTTTTAGCCAGTTTGTCAAAGGTAGTAAAGTCTAGTACTTTTAAATACTGGTGCATTCTCTGTTAATATTTTTACAGTGTTATAAGCTTTCTAACCAATAAAGTTTGTTCAGTAAAACTGCATTGAAGCACAAAGTTTAGGACTGTGTCACTGACATATATTACAGAGACAGGACCAGAAGTCAGAAGTTGAAGTTTCAAAGAGCACGCGCCTCCTAGTGGCTGGATGAGGTACTGTTGCAAAGTCCTGCAAACAAATGGGACCATTTCCTAACTGAAAAGTTCAAATGCAGTTCAGATACTTCTTTTCTTGTTTTGTTGATTCATGCAGTTCTTTCCCAGCTGTGGTGATAGTAAAATGTGTTTTGAAGACCTTTGGTTTCAACTGTTATTAAGACTTTACAATGTGCCATGTTACACTGTAATTGACAATATGATAGCCAAGTTAGGAAAGTATAGATGGTAATTTTGTATTGAGGATACAGCCTCAATTTTGGCTTCAGTTTTTTAAGTGGATGCTAATAGAGTTCTTCCATCTTTATTTCTATAGATAATCTAAAAAAAATTAAATGACTGATTTAAAGTTAGTGTGTTCTCTTGCATAAAGCAGACTCCATTCTTTAGATTCTGATTATAATCCACTTTAATAAAACCAAAGTTTGATCCAGAACTCTTCTGTCACTTGACAGTTTTACTTAAGTGCTTTTGTCCATATTAATGCTGTAGACCACCTGTGAAAAGAAGCAATCGGCCGAGATGTGTTGTTCCTTCTGCTTCAGTATCAGTCTTTTCTCAACTTAATTAACTTCAATGTTGTGCATCAACCTGCCTGAACTTCACACTGTCACTCGGTTCCATCAAGTTTCATGAAATATAAGCACAAATGTAGACAAACATATAAACTAGGGCTAGTCAGCTGAACTGCTCAGAGGGTAGTTACTGAAAGCCAGAAGCTCAGGGGCTAGACATCCTGCATTTTATTTAGTTATTAATTTATTCATTCATTTAAAACAAAATAAAAGAAAAACAAATTCATCAAAAAGAAAAAAATTGAATGAAAAGGACGCAGAAAGAAGAAAAAAATATTATATCTGCCCCTTATTTAACAAAATAAAATAAAATAACTATAAACAAACAACTCAAGCTTGAACAATCCCCAAAGTGAAACTAAAAAACACCAGGCATTCTTCACATTGTACTTTCCTGACAGTTTTAACTTAATCATCTTTTTAAACAGATAAATTGTTTTAGAAAATGTTATGGTGATGTCAAGGCAATTCCAGAATCCTATTCCCTGAATTACAACACAGCTCCTTCAGACCAGGTCTAAATGGAGATTTTACAAACATTTCCATTCCCTTAAGGTTATAATGTCGCTCGTTATTTTATTTTATCTTTTTTAATTTATTTATTTTTTGTTTTTGTTTTTTACAAATTTTAATTGAATATTTGGGAGTACATTTTTTCATGAGCTTTATGCATGACTTGTAAAATATGATATTCAACCAAATCATAAAATTTTAATAATTTCAATTGATGAAATAATATATTTGTTTGGTGACCACAGGACTTCCTACTAATAATTAAATACTACTTTATCCTATTAGCTACTACTAGTCCTAGCAATTAAAATAACTATGTAAATAAACCAAGTAATACAATACTACCTTTTAAAAAGGTTTGTTTTATTGCATTGAATCATAAATGCAATAAATCGAACCCTAAAACCCAAACCTAGAACACCCCCCACCCCCACTTTTTAAAATGTATTTATTTATTTATTTTATGAACTCATTGGTGGGCTGGACTGAATTCACCCGTGGGCTGGAAGTGGCCCACGAGCCACCAGTTGAATAACCCTGATGTAAACTCTTTACAGTAAACACAACTAGTCTTCAGGTCAAACTTGACACGGGTTACATTTAAAAAAAAAAAGTATGTTTTGGTATCATTTAAAAACAACGATTGGGAAAGACAGATAGCATGTCGAGGATTTACACAAAGCTGGCTCTAATGACATCCTTCCATCTTACTTCCTCCGTTCACACACTTGATTGGACACATCACTCTGCCTCTCCATCCTTCTTCTTCTTCTCCTCATCAAACCTTTCACTCATTAGTGGCAGTAATGTTTGTCACCACCTCTTATTTGGCTCTCTGCACCGTTGTGCACGCTCACTTTTTACCCTCCTTCTGACACCGAATGGTTTAACTGCATTTGCAACACAGCTAATTAGTTTAGCATGTTGGCCTCTGAATTTAGTTTTCACACTCTTTCATTGCCACATTTGCAAAAATATATACATAGGAACACACCTGCAAGTGCACACAGCCAGTTAATTAGAGCTTGAAGCGCTTCTCTCCTAATGAACCTGGGGGTAATTAAAAAGCCCCAGGACACAGTTGTGTCTGCAAGCTGGTTCTAATTAAACCCCAGCGAGCTGATTTAGCTAATTAGCTAAAGGCTTGATGTCGTACACCAAAGCATTCCAGCCCCTCCAGCTCCAGCAGAACCCAGGAAGTTACCATGTTCCTACATTGTCCCTGGCAACACTTTCATTTCCTGGGGCATTAATCACTAGAGCTGCAACTGTCTCAAAGGTGACTGCTACGTATAGTGATGAGGAGGGAAGTGCGGCCTCAGATTAAGCCCTTACATTTTCACAGTAACCACAGTTTGTAATTTAACATGACGCTTGTGTCAACGTTTAAAAAAATCTGCTGAAATAAATCAAGTACGTGTATGTATAGAAAACAAATGTTTTGTACCTTTGTGGGGAAAAAATAGTAAAATAAAGACATCATGTTACTTAAAGATGAAATAAAACTGAAGTAAGTTTATGCAGGGTTGTGGATTCAAAGCAGAAAATTGTGAAAATCTATTGGTTTAAAGTCGTTGTAATTGAAATCATTGAGTCCCAATTTTTATCCTGTCCTAAACTTATGATACTGATAAATATGGACTGGCAAATCAAAACTCAGATTGTTTTCTGTTTGTATTAATCAATATGCTTTTATTTATTTATTTATTTATTTATTTATTTGGATAAGAAATGTTTTAAGACAGCAGAAATCCACTTTGGTCTTGGTCCTAGTTAGACTAGTTAGTCTGACATGCATTAATTTTCCTTAACAGTTTTTTCCTTTTCCGGGTCACGGTGAGCTGGTGACTGTATCTCCAGCAGTCACTGTGTGAGAGTACAGGTGGTCCTCGGGTCGACGTTTCGAGTTTACGACGGCATCTCCCTTATTCACGTTACGTGGTTATGTTTGATTTTACGTCAGTTTTACGTCTGTTTTACTACGTTAAACATCGTAACGCGGCAGCGCACCAGTGGAAGAATACAGTACGCGGTGCAGCGGTGGAGGAATACAGACTGTACGGAGGAGGACGGCATCACTAGCATGCTAGTA
>JARVGQ010000737.1:10945408-10956851 GCA_031762355.1 Hypsolebias martinsi | reverse complement strand
TGGATGGATGGATGGATGGATGGATGGATGGATGGATGGATGGATGGATGGATGGATGAATGGATGGATGGATGGACATGTGAAACACGCATGAAGCATGTTTTGCACCTTCACCTCATAGATTTTGAATGTAAAACACATCAACTTCCCATGTGGATAATCATGATTTCACCCATCAATACATGTTAAATCCACCACATGAATTTAACATGGTTTCTACATGTGATCAAAATTCAGACAATCCTGTGACCACATGTGATCACGTGAACATGTTGAAAATATTCTAACGTTGCACGTGAAGATTCATGGGGTTTTTCAGGAAGATTTGTTCTGCGAGCAGCTTAGTTCCACACTCTGGTCATAACTGAACTTTATTTGTCCAAAACGAGGTCACTCAAAATCCCATCTGCAGCCGGTAAGATATTAACTGTTCATCACGCATCCACAGAACCTCCCTTCAAAAGATCTAACCACTCGCTTCGTGAGGATGCACACAAAACTAAACCTTTACTTACACTCGAACATTGAAGAAAGTGCTGAAAGTCACGTTGCTCTATAGCGTGGCGGACGAAATAAATGGCACGTCACTCCTGAACAGGCCTTTGTGAGTGTGTGGCGCGAACAGCTGTGCGTCACACTCAGAATGAACTCTTATATTCATCGGTTTGGAGGAATGAAGAAATGAAGGGGCCCCTCAGCAGGAAGAACAGAGAGCTGAGCAAAAAGGGCCACGGGGGTCAAAGCTGGAGGAGACTGCAGCTGGAGGCGTAAAGGAGCGGTGCAGCACATCTGGATGGCAACACTTTCATCTCAGCAGTCACAGCACACATCCTCTGCAGCTTCACTCACCTTCCTCACTCGCAGCGCCTCTGTCTGCTGCCCTCTGCACCAGCGTTATCTCTCCACACTTCCTCCCTTCGCTGCTTGGACATGCTCTTTCCAGTACGTGCACACACACACTTAAGCTGTCTCACTGGCCCCTTGCGTTCCTCAGAGGAGCATTACAGCTCAGGGCGAAGAGGTGCTGATAAGGTGACAGGGGTGTGACGTGAGCAGGGGGCCGATGACCACAGATAACACTTGAGAGTGTGTCCACTCGTACGTGTGAGGCCCACAGTCGTCAGGCTGTAAGTGGGGATGATGAGAGGAACCTTGTTATCTGCTCTGTCTGTGTCAGCTCCTCCATCTGGTGTCGACTCCCTTGAACCAGTGTGTGTGTGTGAGTGTGTGTGACTGCAGGCGATAGTTGTCTGGTGAGTAGGGAGTGCAGTCTGGGTCAGACTGGCAACACACGCAGCACTTCCTTTGGGTTTGTGTGTACTATAGGGAGACAAGGAGATTCACATTTTTATCCAAACAGTTTAATTTTCATTTGTTTAATAGTCGTCTCCTAGCAACAGAGCAGTTCGATCTGTTGCTTTATTATTACAGCAACAAAGCGGGCAATCTTCAGAGCAGAGTGCTTCCTTATTAATAAATTAAATGCATAAAGCAAATCCCTAAAATGAGATTTGCAAAAAAAAAAAAAAAAAAAAAAAGAGGTGAGTGTGCAGGTGAGGAGTTATGAGTGAAAATCACAGCACAGGCCTCCACAGCTTCAGTCTTCTACTGCCAACTAGTGGAGACTTTATGAAACAGCAGAATCGTAAAATTATATTTTTCTCTTCTAAGCCACTTTACACTGAAATGATTCTGGGACTGAAGAAACTTGTGACAAAATCCAATATCATCATGTGAAAGGAGCTTCTGTGTTTGTAACTGAATGATTTATATGGAAATACAAACCATTAGCTACATTTTACCACAGTGTAATATTTGTCAAGGACTTATACAAAAGAAGCAATAACATTTTCACAAAATGAAAGGCTCTCAATATTTTATCCCTAACTCAAACATATCAATATATTCTTTTAGAGTATTTGTTTGTCTTGAAATCTAAATCTGTTTATTTGGGTTTCAAGTGTTTAACTGTCTTGACTTTTTTTTTCTTTTTTTTTCAAAGAAACATATTTTCGCTCGACGCCATTAGAACTGAATGAGAGTTTATGAGGCTCATTTTTAAAACTATATTCCCAATGTTCTGTGTAACTGTTGCATTTGATTTGGGAAAGATTTCCATCTGACTCACTTAAACAAACAAACAAAAAAAAAAAAGGATGAAAATCAGACAAAAAAGAATGACCACAACACATGTGATGCTGCACACATGTAGATGCAGGTGCGTTCATGGGTGAATGTTGATGCATCTCACTGGAGAGAGGATGCTGCTGCACAGAGAGCTCTCTGCTGGCCATTATCATTCAAGTGCATCTTAACACTGAAGGACGAGGAGGTCTGTTCAGACCCTGTGGAACAATTTGTGGCTGTGTATGGTGGTGGGGAGGGGGGGGGGGGGTGCAAGCAGGCGAGCAGGGTTGGACTTTTTCATCAGAAGGCTGCAGCAGACGGTAAAGGATGCAAATAGCCTCAATAAAATATCTGCTATTGTTATTATTATTATTTATTTATTTTTTAAAATCTAATAGTGATGATGCAGTATCTCTCCACTCAATAAACCTCTGCAGTAAATGGCTGCTGGATTTATATGTAACCATATTCTGACCATAAGGTTAAGTGTTCCTAATAGTTATAAATGAGAGGCAGGCCGTTACTTTTGTTTATTGCATGCTTCTGTTTGGGTCTCCTCTCTGATTCCTGTAATATAACATGTCGCCCTCACCGGCGCTGCCAAATGAGATTAGGCTGTGACATGGAGTGGGGGGTGTGGGGGTGGGGTGGAGGATGGGCGGCATCATCCACCGACAAGTCCGCACCGTGAACTCTTCACCCAGGCACGGCTGCGCGCTCCCTGCAGCTCCAGTCGCGCGCTTCGCCTCCCTAAAACAATTATACGTTCAAGGCTGCCATCAAGCGGCCAAAGCGTGTAACTACACCGTGAAACGGCTCCACTACAAGGACGAAAATGATGTTTTCACGCTGTTTTATGCAGATCAGTGTTTTTATAATGTGCCTGAAAATATCTGTCTTAATAACTCTGGTTTGAAGTGGTGGGTTAACATCTTTAAAGGCTTGTTTTATTGGAGGTGTTGTTGCAACGCATCGCATTTAGACTCTGCTTTTAAGTGTGATTTGTCCATCAGCCTGTTCACCAAACTTTGAATATTTTCTTTATATGTTTGTTGTTGTCACTTTACAGAAAATATTAAAGGTCTTCATTGCATATGTATAAAAAAAACGGTCTCAAAACATTCGCGAAGACAAAATATCCTATAAAAGTGCTTCAAATTTGTGAATGGCTGCCAACTTTCAGTTGTGTTTGTTTACCAGCAGAAACAGCAGAGGAGACCGAGAACTGGTCCACAGTGGTGAGGTCCATGGAAGAGATGTTTGTGATGAATCTGACTGGTATGTGTTAATCCTCAGATTTGTTGAGTAACTTATGCAAAGACGAAATGGGTTAGGTTGAAACTGTGAATGTGTTGTTCTGGAAGTAGCTTGGCAAACGTTGGACTCTGTCGAGTGCTTCATAGCTAAGTGTGGAGCCACATTTCAGAATTAAATGTTAATCTATTAGAACAGCTACTGGAGCAAATTGTTTCAAAATGTTCTGGTTATCCTTTGTCATGCTTTCATGCTTGAGCTCATACTTTGCAATCAGTACCTTTAACTGGTTCAACATTCTGAGACCATTAGAGGAGTCACGTTAAGGAAGAAGAACCTGGAGGGGAAGCAGATTGTTTTATTGAACTGATTTTATGACGCATGCAGGTCTCTTATCCTGAGTTTAATGAGGCCAAAGGCAAAAGGTTTTAATGACAGGTGTGAATGACAAGGTGTGTGTGGTGGGGGTGGTAACACATCTGAGCCCATGTATCGGACAGAGCTAAACAGAAACAACCAAGTGTTGCGTCACTTTTTAGTTGATTGCAATTGGTGAGAGGTGAGCAGGTTGAAAGGTCTTGATCTTCATGCAAAAGAATAAAACTGAACAATCAGATGTGCCAAGACTCAGTGAGGCCATCAGGGAACACCAAGAAAACAGATCTGCCGAATGCTCTTGGACACACTTGCGTGTGCATTTTCAAAGATTGCCTTTGTGGTTTTATAAATTTACATTTGGATTTCAGCAGGTCAGACCTACAATACATGTCCCTGTTTCCCCACTGGCCAAAGTTCACACAGAAAACACCTTTGAGCCTGGAGGAAGCAGATTTGTCAATCATTAGTGAGACTTTACTCTGTCTTTCTGTAATGTTACAACGTTTGGTCTCATAAAACGAACCAAACGTTAAACAAAATAAAGTCTAAAATGTCAAAGAATAAAAGGGATGGTTTCTAGAATAAAATGTTCATCGGAAAATGCTCATGACTTCTGTTTGCAGAGGCTGCTTCCTCTGTGCAGAGACTTTTATAAACAGTTTATATCCACTTCCTGTGTCAAAACCCCTGGAACTGGGGGTCTTGACACAGGAAGCAGCAAACGTGCAAACTCAGAAATCTCATAAACAACAACTTAACATTTTATTTCCAAAACCACCAAAACAACAACCAGGACACTTTCAAAAACCCAAAGTTTTCTCAGTTCTTCTGATGTTTGGTGATTCATTTTCACTGTGTTTCTCTTGGATGAGTTGTAAATGGTCTATACCTTTTAAATTACATGAACCGCCAGATCAGCAGCACGGTGGCTCAGTTACTGCTGCTTCTCAGTGAGCAGGTCAACCTGGTTCAAGTCCCGGCTGGGGGCCTTTAGTTTGCATGTTCTCTCCGTGCATGCACGGGTTTTCTCCAGGTACCCCAGTTTCCTCCCATAGACCAAAAACATGCATGTTGGACTGACTGGTAACTCTAAATTGTCCCCAGGTGTGAGTAAGAGAGTGAATGTTCATCTTGTCTGTCTCTATGTGTCCCTGTGCTGGACTGGAGACATGTCCAGGGTGCCCCTCGCCTCTTGCACAGTGACGGCTGGATGTAGGTCAGTGACCCCCCACAATCCAAAAAAGAAGAATAGGTAAAGATAATGGATGGATTATTCTTGTTTATTTCAACGCTAATAAGATTAAATATCTTTCAAAGTGGCTAAAAATTGTTAAGACAGGCAAAAGTTGCAAAGTAAGTAAGTAAGTAAAGTTTATTTATAGAGCGCTCATCACAGACATAAAATCACAAAGCGCTGTACAATTAAAAAATCAACACTAAAAATATAAAAAGAATTAAAAACAAATGGTAAATGGGATAAGAACTACAAAAAAAGCACAATAAAATCATGACATAAAAGCCTGAGAGAATAAAAGTGTAAAATAAATAAAAAGTAAATATGTAAATACGTAAATAAGTAAATAAATAAATAAATATTTGAAAAGAAAACGCCTGGTTTTCATACACCAAATAGGATTTTGTAAAACACACAAGAGAACATTTTAGGTGTCTGCATATTGGGAAACATACTGAAGTTTAGCCACTAGATGGCAGTAGAAGACAAAAAGTAGTCATCTTCCTCAACAGATGAAGCTGTTAAGTTCTAAAGAAAGCCTCATATTGGGGCCCAGATATCACTGACAAAGATTTCATTTTAAATGAACATGTTACATATTTGGGTGGCCAAGATAAAGTGCTGATTAGACCTGCTTCAATAGACACGCGTCAGCGATCGCAAGCAAATAAAGAAGAAAAAAAACCTGTTTTTAAGTTGGAGTGAATGTACCTCACTGGCTTATCATGAAATTACTTAACGCCTGCATGTATATCAATTTATATCTGTCCATCTCGCCCGGTTCAAATTGATTCCCTCTAATTCCATTACAAGCTGCTAAACCTGCATCTGCCATCATCTGCACATAAAACCATAATTGACAATCTTCTCGACTGTCGTCAAATTAGTGAAGATTAAATGCAACGTGGAGGCGCGTATCAGGCAGACCATAATTATGAACTGTTTACGGCGCCAAGGGGGGGGGGGGGTAGGCGTTTGGAGTGGGGCACATTGGTTAATGGTGTTGTTTATTGTGTTGCAGCAGCCCTGCGTTTCCGGTGCATCAATCCTGGTGTCAGGGCCCGGGCCCCGGTGTCGCCCAGGAGTGATGGCCGCCCTGTGATTATAACGGAATAAAGGGACGTAATGAAGTGCTTTCCGCCCCGTTATTCTCATATGCCCGACTGCTGTCAGCCACCTCCACGCTGCCTTGGCTCTCCTCTCCTCCCCTCTCAGCATCCACCCCCCTCACCCCCCAACCATGTCACTGTTTTCTCCTTTTATTAACACCCTTCTTCTTTCTTGAGGTTCATGTAAAGTTTAAAGGTTTCGGTGGGGGAAGACTTTCTGTCTCTGCTGTGTGTGTTTACACTTCTCCTGCATGTTTCTGCAAGATGTCTGCCGTGGTCCAATATTTGATTTGTGCATGTGGATGCAACCTCTGTGTGTGCACAGGAGAGTGGTGGTGTGGTGGTGGGGATAGAGAGAGTAATGGAACAGGTTGGTGGTGATTAATTTTCGAAATGAAGAGTTGATTGTCGTAATTAAACAAAACAAGGTAAAGCAAACGACTGAGGCGCCATCTGGGCCCACAGGCACAGAGCACAGGCATTTACCCACTGCCAAGCCCTCCATTTATTTACCCTTATAAAGATGCTAGGGGACCGGCTGAGGCTCCCCAGCTTGATTGTGCATGAATGTGTGTGTGTGTGTGGCTAGGAAGGGGAAGGATTTGTGGGTAATATTTTGTTTCCATTGAGGCTCAGTCTCTCTTGTGGTAACTTTGAGCTTGCCAGTGTGGAAGGAGGAAAAAAAAAAAGTGTGAAAGTTGAGCCATCCATCCCTTGTCACGTCGCTGATGATCTTTTTCTGCTTTGGTGGATAAACGTCCAAGGAATAGAGAGTGACTGTGCAGAGGTGCGTAGCAGATGCTGATGGGACTTGATTAATTAAAACGCACGTATATATCTAAGATGTATACGCATATCAAGTGTTTTTATTCAGTCTCACACAAGCGGCCTTCTACCCACATGTGCGCACGCACCCTCTCTGTGTTATTTTTGAACCCAGTCAACCATCATCCTAATCTGGTCTCTTCATTTTGCCTGGCACTTCGGCGGGAGAGCTGTGCGAGGCGGCGTGCGCATATGAAATTGCTTACATTATATGCTGCAATGTTTTTCCAATGGGCTGGAACATATTAAGCTGAAAATGAATAGCCGGTCTTCTCGACACCATGTTGCGTGGTGCCTAAGCCTTCACTTCCCCTTCCCCGAGTGCTCCATCACGACGACAGCTGTCACTTTTATTGCCTGTGTACGTCTCTTGCCATGTGAGCAGACACTGTGTTTGGACCATATGCTTGAACGTCCCTGCGCCTGCGTTTTTGCACAGCCATGTGCGATGGCCCTCCATAAAAGGTCACGTGTTCAAACAAAAGATCACATCTGCCTGACTCCTGCTGGAAGGGAACTCATGCACATCTATTTGCTCCAGCTCGGTCGTACAAACCAGGGAGATGTTCAAATGATGCTCGCACAGCTGATTATCATAAATATGACATCTTTTATATGCGCCAGAAGGTGTGCTGTGCGCAAGTGCACGTGTGTGGCTGCGTCTGTGTGATCTGTATGTGTTCACGTATGCATATGTATGCTGGTGTGTGCTTGCTTGCATATATAAGTGCACGTGTGTGTGTGTGTGTGTGTGTGTCAGACGGTGGCTCATTGGTATGCGGAGTGCCTCCGGGTCCCCTGTGGTGCTGGGTGGGATAGGAAGCATCTGTCACCTCTGCAGAGATCCAGCATGCTGCCGACTTAACCCTTAAAGTGCTGCATCACCTGAGGGCTGCTATCACAGAGATGTAATGAGAGAGAGACGGAGAATGAAAGCAGTGGAGAGAGGGACGCGTTTCTATTGGTGAACCCACGCGAGTGGGTGGGTTTTCTGTCTGAATGCCTTCCTGAACTGAATCCTTTCAAGGGAGGAGCAAATGAAGACAATCAAGGCCAGACCTCAACAGAAGGAGGAGCCTCAAGCTACTGAACATAAAAGAATACTGCTGACACATTGCTCTCTCTCTCTCTCTTGCTCTCTCTCTCAAAAAAAAAAAAAAAACTTTATGCATAATGGGATTTTAACAAATGAGCTTTTTGACTTGTGTCTGACCAGGCAAAAGATAAATGATGAGACTCACCAGTGGTGACTCTGATCCTGGATGGGATGGACCACGTCCTCTCCCAGATATGATCAAATAACGCAAATATTCCCAAAAGTGCTCAAAGTTGAAACTCCATGCATTTTTCCTGAGAAGTCTACTGCTTTGAGGTTATACTATAACTAGAGACAGGACTGGAAGCTGGAAGTTGAAGCTTCAGCACATGAGCACCAGCTGTACGCTGGCTGCAGTCATTTTTTTTTAAGTTCCATCCCTTCAAGTAAATAAATGGCACATTTTCTGGACTAAAACGTAATAAAATATATCCTGGTGCATGCTCAATGATCCGGGTAGAAAAAATCTAAAAAAGTTAAGTCTGGTCCTCTGGACATTCAAAAAAAAAAAAACAATATAAAATAAAACAACAACAAAAAGTAGAAATGTTTCATCTTTTGTCCAAAAGACTTGTTCAGTCTGAGGTGATGTATTCAGCTCAGTCTTGTAAATAGCACCTTATCATAGTGGATCAACCAGTTTGCTGCTGACAGCAGGTACTTTGTAACGAAATATACTTCAGATATATTTTTTCACATGTTCACTTTTGTGGGTTTAGCTAGGACCATGCTGTACATTCAAAATAATTATTTTTCTCCCTTGTTTAGTTTTAATTTGTGCTTTGAGGAAAGATATTTGAGTTGCAGGTATCTGAGGAAAGAAGAAACGTGTCATATTGCACTGGACTTGACACAATGAGTTGACCTGCTCCCTTACCAAGCTAGTTGTAATCTAACTTAATCTGAGGTTAAAAGCGATTTTGGTACCACTTTACAATAAGGCTCCCCTTATAGATGACTAATAAATAGTTTATAGATACAATATTAATTCCCATATGAATACTTTATAAATCATTAATAACTGCTTAATATGCATTAATTAAGAGAGAGACAAAACTGACCAGTTTCTAGTGAGCCAATCTGTTCACCTATATATTTTATTTAAAGTTGTTAAATTAAACATTTCAGATACCTTGTCAGCACAATAAGCATTTGTAAAGCTATATTGTATTTATCACTGCATTATCTACAACTAATATTATAGTGTGAATAAACAGGTTTATAAATGCTTATTGTGCTTACAAGGATAGTCTGAAATGTTTAGTATAACAACTCTAGATGAAATGTAGGTGAACAGATCTGGCTCAGAAACTGGTCAGTTTTGTCTCTCTGTCACCCTTAATTAATGCATAATAAACAATTATAAATTATTTTTATAAAGTTTATAGAGGAATTAATAACATAGTATAAACTATTTATTAACCTTCTATAAGGAGAACCTTACTGTAAAGTGGTACAGTGATTTTTGTCCTCCATGCATTTTGTCCATAGCATTTATACAGCTGTTTCACCTCCCAGTTCAATTTAGTTATTTGAGATTAAGCATTACAATTTGGGTTTTAACATTACATATGTGAGAAAATTGTTAAAGACAGAAATGTTACTCAGAATATGTTCTTTGTTTTGGCATTACATAAAATCAAACAAAACATTTGTTGTTCACTTTTACAGTTTGAAGTGCACAATGTGATGATGAAAACTGCACATACCACATGTCAGTTGGGATTTTGAAGCTCCAGTGATAGGGTGAGTGATTATTTCCTAAACTATTTTTTGTTTACAACAGCTCATAATAAATATAATTTATTTATTTATTTGTTCCTACATACTGTGCAATTAACCTAATACTTGTCAGTTGTTGTTTTTTCTTACTCTGGATGCTCTTCCTGACACAACCACAGATCACAAGCTACCACAGCCCTCTGCGTGGACCTGCTATCTAGGATGCCTGGGGGAGCAGAGTGCCTTGCTCAAGAGCTCATAGTGGGGCAACTGAGGGTGGAGGCAGGTGTGAATGCTACACATTTCCTACCCACATTTTGATGTTGTCGGTCCAGAGAGTTGAACCGGCATCCTTCCAATCGCAGGCCCACCCTACTCTAACCTCTGCACCTTCACTCCCTTACTTGCCTTTTGTTGTATAAGTGGTTTAAATAAAGAGAAAGATACTCGCAGGTCAAAGAAGTTATGACTAGCAAGACAATGAGTTCAAACTTATGATTTGCATTTTTATATCAGAAAACTATTTGATAAACACTTTAATTAAAAAAATGCACACATAATTAAAGCAATAGTTCAGACATTCTGAAGTTTAGTTCCAAGTTATGAACAATTATTATATTACCTGCTGGAGCAATTCCAACAGAACCAGCACACAGTTTCTGCCTGAATAATATTGTGACATGACACTGACTGCTGAGTTAAAGTTTGTCTAACGACATTACAATGAAATGCTTTTTTTTAATTTATTTTGTTAGTTATTTAGATATTTTTGTTTAATAGCTATTTTAGTCTTGGCTTCACTTGGACCATACTGTAACTTGTCAATCCACTCTGAACTAAATTAAAAAAATTTCCAAACTGGTGCCCTTCAAATAGCTGGCTGGCTACAACAGGTAAGATATTGATTGTTCATAACCTTTTGCACAGAACCCCACTTCAAAAGATCTAACATTATTCCTGAGCAGTACAGTTCTATATTTAAAAAATATTACACGCAATGTGCTTACTAAAGTTATAATGAGACACAAGCAGAAGGCGTTTTAAGTATGTGCATGTTTGATTTCCATGTGAGTGTGTGTCTGTGTGACAGTGTCCTCTGGGTGTCATTGAGGTCTAGTATAAATCAGCTGGGTGCGTGAGTGTCGAGTTGCAGTAAATTAGCCAGGTTTTAATTGTGTCTATAATAGATGACTATAATTAGTCAAGGCTCTTTCTCAACCTCAGCTGCCCTGATATAATCATATTCCAGCCAAACCACACATCCTTTCATGTCTCCATCACACCATTCTTCATGGCCCTGTAGCCTGAAGGGACAGGAGGGATCTTCTCCTCAATGGATCTCCCTCTCTGTCAGCTTCCTTGAGGAATCCACCAGAGAAAGTCCCTCTCATCTGTCTTACAGGAAATCCTGAAAAGAACGTTGAGTCAGTTTTACATCAGCATGATTAAACATCTTTATTTTTTAAAGTTTGGGGGTGGAGAAAGGAATTACTGTATTTTCCACCTGATAGGCCGCTCCTTTCTATGAGTCGTATTGTCCAATTATGTCCAATAATTTGGAAAAAAATCCATAAATATGTCGCACCGCTCTATAAGTCGCACCTATTATGTGTCACCGCTGACAACCGGGAATGTGGGCGGTGTCTTGCCAAACAAGGATTGTGGCAGCCACAGTGCACGGAAGCACTTTAACAAGAT
>JARVGQ010000737.1:10893334-10906865 GCA_031762355.1 Hypsolebias martinsi | reverse complement strand
AGAAGTTTAGAAACAAATGGGAGTCTGGAGACAGGCCTGAAGTTGGATATGACTGAGGGGTCAAGGTTTGTTTTTTCCAGGTGAGGTTGAACAGCAGCGTGTTTAAAGGTTTTTGGCACCATGCCAGTGGATAAACTGCTATTTACAATAGCAAGAATGGAAGGACCAAGAGTAGGACAAACCTCCTTTAGAAGCCGAGGTGGGACCACATGAAAGGGGGAACCAGATGGTTTCAGGCTGCACATGACCTGCTCTAGAGAAGACAGAGAGCCGACCAGCAAACTCTGTAAAAAACTTCCAGACTTCCCCAAAAGATGCAAAGACTTCCGTCTATATCTCCTGCTATATCACAAAGGTTTTATGAGCAGACAGTCGTAGCTGAGGGGTTCAGGATTATTTTTAATATGCTGGACCCAATGTATAGTATTCCTTCACGTAGCTTTATTTATTTATTTATTTATTTTTTAATTGCGATAAAGCAGCTCCAGAACTCCATTATGAAACAAAGACTGAAGTGGGAGAAGCTCTGATTGATGCACCAGCTGCAGCTCAAAGGGTACAGTTTATTTTCTTATTATACTAAATCTTAGAGAGCAGTTGTACAACAAACTTAATGTAATTTGTCTTTTAACAGATTGAACAGAGAACAGATGAGACACATCACCTGGAGCCTGTTCTAAATGATACAGTTTATAAATTACAGTTCAGTGGTTTTTGTGCAGACCTGCACAGGTTTTTAAACTTTGGTAAAGATTTACCAAATATGAATGGATATGGGTTAAGACTGTGAAGTCTGTATATTTCATATTAGGTTAAGTTTTGAAAATATAACAAATGTTAGAGCAATATGGTTAAAAAATTGAAGTCTGTATTTTATTTTGAGTTAAAGGTTAATATACTATGGTAGGCTGAAGTCTTTGTTTACTTTTGTTTTTATATATTTTGAATTGTCTGATGAACTGGAGACCTGTCCAGGTGTACCTTTCGGGTGCAAAGCGATGGCTGGATATGGGCACCAGTGACCCCTGTGACTCGAAAAGGAAGAAGTGCGTAAAGATAATGGATGGATGAATTATTTGTTTCTAGATTTTTTTTTTATTTTTTATTTTTAGAAAAAGCCAGGCAACTAAACTAACCTAATACTGGTAATTTAAGTTACGTAATTTTATGTACTCCTATATTTGTTCTTGTTTTTGGTATAGATATAAAATGATGCAAAAAGATTTGATACAGTAAAGAACCTAAAATTATTGTTATAATAAATGTTCTATTCGTTTACATTGTTGTTTAATATTTTCAGTTGCATAATAGAAACAAAATTTATGACCATTTCGATAGAAAAATCGTTTCTGAATCCAAAACCGTTTCTCAATCGAATCGTGACACAAAAATCGGAATCAAATTGCCAGACACAAGAGATTTACTCATTCACACCCCTAGTCTCGATTGCATTATTTTTTAAACCACATTTACTGTTAAATCAGTGCCATTTTCAACTTCTGATTTTTTTCTCTCTAATTTCATTATTTATGGATCATGTCAGTTTAACCTTAAAACCACTGCAGCCTTATAAAATGAGTACGGTAAAAACAATTTCCCCACCAAGGGAAATAGTAAAAGCCACATCTTACATAAAAAGAACTTGTGGTTGAAGAAACTGAAATACTCATTGGACTAAGTTTATCAACTGTATAATGCAACATAAGCATAGCAAAACATGCTTGCTATTCAAATGAGAACAGTGACAAAATTGCAGAGAACTGAAAAAGTATATAATTTCGGTAAAATTTGCACACTACAACTTTCTTCAAGTTTAGCTAGGTTAATTATGCATATTTACAATATTTTGACCGTTTTCAATTTAACACATAAAAAGGAAAAATGAATGAATGCAGACACAAACATGGAAATGTTTACTGCTTGACACAAACAAAAGTATTATTTTAATACTCACCATTTCATCAAAAACATCAACTCCCCACTACTGTCTGTTGCTCCGATGATCCGTTCTGGCTCAAGGTTTCGTGCAAAGCCACGGGGTTTCTCAGCCTACACATAAAGATAACAAACTATGAACACATACAGTTACTCATCTATTCTCTCACATTTCCCCCCTAATGACAGAATCACAAGCTTTTTAAGAGCATGTTTTACCGGTTGACAAGTCCTTGAATATATTATTTCACACTCAAAGGTGATGTCAGGGACTGACAGATGATAAAAAAGGTTTATATATATATATATATATATATACCTTTTTTAAGCAAATGTTGTTTGGAGGCACAAAATATATTCACGAACCACATCTGGGTTTACACCAGGTACTCCGGTTTCCTCCCACGGAGCAAAAAACTTGCATGTTAGGCTGACTGATAACTCTAAAATGTCCCTTGGTGTGAGTGAAGGTGTGAATGGTTGTCTCATTTGTCTCCATGTGTCCCTGTGATGGACTTGCGACCTGTCCAGGGTATCCCCAGACTCTCACACAGTGATAGCTGGACATGGGCACCAGAGACCCCCGCAACCTGAAAAGGACGAAGCGTGCAAAATAATGGATGGACTAACCATTTCTTGCTTTTTGGATTCTGACTCTGGCTCATCTGTGGATGCCTTTCTTTTAACAGCAGCAGGTTTCTCTTTAATGTTCTTCTGTGCATCCAGAAAGGCTTGAATCAACTCAGGGCAATCCAGGTTTTCTTCAGGCTCCCAGGTGTTGTCAGCTCTATGTGAGAAAATGCAGAGTTAACATGTGCATCTTTAAACATTAATCAATCATCAATAAAAATTAAAGAACTAAAACTACGCTGCATGGAGAATAGCAGCAGCTTCGTGCAACCACGTGAGAACAAAATATAGCACAACCCCATACCAGGGATGCACGTCCAGCCCTGCCACAGGAGTGGGGTCCCACCCTGGTAACTCACTCTGTAAATCCTTTCCACTTCAGGTAGAACTCCACTTTCCCATTAACCAATCGCTGGTCCAGGACTTTCTCTACAACAAATTCTTCAGGCTCCTCTTGTGTCTGACCGTCTTTCTTGGTTTTGGTGTTCTGTTTTTTGCCCATTTTGTTCTGTAAAAACAATTACGCAGGTGACGTGCTGAACATCAAGCCCCTCCTCTTCCTCCGGAGATGCTAAAGCTAACGCTAATTAAAAGATCGTCAGCGCAATCGCTACAATCGCTACAAACTAACGAAATGAAAGGCCTAACAAATTCCACAAAACAAATTATTTTTAACCATGCCCATCTGCTCAGCCTTATTACAGCAATTAGGCAGGAAAGCGCTCATAACGTAACAAAGTTAGCAAAAATGGCTAACTCGGCGGGCTTAAGTTTCCCTCGTTTTCCTGCGCAACATTAAAACACTTGTGTCAAGAAAAGCAGCAGAATTTTAATTAATGACACAGTAAAAAAAAAAAGAGCTAGAATAAATTTAGAAAAAGACCCTCCTAAGTACGTACCCGGTAGCTAGTGCTCCCAACAATAGAAGCTAATGCTGACGATAAACTCTTGACTTGTTATACCACAAGAAAGTAAACATAAAGCTCGTGTTCCTTATTTACCGACAGTTTGGCTTAATTAAATATTAAAGTTAAGCAACGAAGAGAAGAATGATGCACCAATAAAAGAAAAAAAAGCACAATCAAACGCAGATGATATACCTTAACACGGCGGGAATAACTTCGCTAGCCACGCGCTGCTCAAAACCTTTTTTTTTTTTTTTTCTACAGCGGAGGCGGAGCTAAAGTCTGACCAAGGTACGGAAAGCCGGAAGGCAAAGCAACACGTGGGCCTGAGATAACAGGAGGACCCTGTTTTACAGGCTTTGGTTGAAATTAAGTTTTAAATCACCATTTAAAAACACGAAATCCCAACTGATAATGACAAAACTCAGACATTAAAAAATGCACTTAAAAAACGAGTTAGCTAGATTTATAATACCAAACCAAACAAAAACAATGTAAACATAGGTTAAACTTGATTCCTTGTGTCATCACAAGTCAAAGGTATTGTTTAGGTGTGGACAGGTTTGGCCAATTTCAGAAATGTGTATTTTATTATTACTGTTTGATTACTTTAACAAAATTATTTCTTGTAAGTTTCTATTTTAGATGTATGCGTTTATTCAAAATAAGTTCATGCATGTTTACTCCATCTGATTATTTTCAACATCTTTCACTTTTGCAGTTGATTAAATCTGGTGTTTTCCCATTTGTCCCTTACACTCATTTTTTCTTTTGTAATCCCACTCATAAAGAGGATTTAATATTAAAACTAAAATTCTCAGGTCTTGTTCTTACAATTGTGCTATCACCTAAAACACAATTAATTTTAAATACTCAAACTTTGAAAATATGCACCTTAAAGCATGTTTTAAATGATATTTCTTCTTTTCTGTGAGCCTAACTTGTCCAGTTTTCCCAGCTTTACATGTTTTATACTCTTGTTAGGTATTGAGAAGCAAATGTTGCTTTTGTAAAATACAGATTGTAACTGCTTACGTTTTGAGCAAAAACACTTAAAAATATAATTTCAGAAGCTTAATGCATGATTTAAATAGATGTGTCTCTGCATTCCCATCAATAACCTCACAGTGGTAGGAGTATAGCAACATTTAACTTGAAGTGATTTTGCATGTATACTACCACTAAGGTCCCTTAAAAGCTTGGTAACAAAAACAAGACCATCAGCCAAGAAATCAAGTCATCTTTAATCAAAATTATAATATGAACAGTCACTCTGCAAACAAATATCACTCATGCAAAAAAAAAAAAAAAAATTGTAAAGTTGTACAAAGAACCAAAACAAAACAGACCAAACCAAAACAGCAAAAATAAAATTATTGATCAGTATAAACTACCGGTACTTCACTCTGATTATTTCACACTCAGCAAAGCAGTGTAGCAATGGATTACACAACAACCCATCAGACATCGTTCTGATAATCTCAAACATATAAATAAGCAACACACATTTAAAGATTTGTACAGCAAATTAAGTTTGTAAAAAGAAGCAAGTGCAATAGAAGGGATAGAAAAATATATCCCAGAGTGAGTTTGTGTAGAGAACATTTCTTGAGTCAGTGTCCTACCTGCAGCAGGTGTGTTGTGTCAGTTTGGAGAGGAAGGTGAGATTCCTGACAGATGAGCAAACTTTGATGCACAGGAGGAAAACAATTGTAACTTGTTGCAACAACTCAAACCTTAACACGATTGTCATAATAGAACCAGTGAGCAGTAAATGCAGTTTGTTTTCCTGACAGGGACATAGACTCGATCTGTTTGACACAGTCCATTTTACAACACACTTGTTCTTTCAGGTAAATCATAATGAAAACGCAGTGTAAAATGATTCTATTGAAGTACGTAGCACAACTTTCCTGATTAAAATAAAATACAACAAAAGAGAAGAAACTTAATCCTTAGTTAAATATGAGCTAAGAATTACTCGAAAGTTAAGCATGTTGTAAAATGTAAATTTGATCCAAAAGTTCAAAGTATGTGAAATAAGTTAAGTGAATTTGTGTTTTGAAAATTATTCATCTTACTCATTTTATTGACCATATTCTGCAGTGTATCCATTAACATAAAATTTATGATTAGGAACTCTGCAGCACACACAAAAAAAAAAATCAGAGCTGTGACGGCATCTACTGGTAGTTTGTGTCTACCGTACTTAAGTCACATTTACAAGGATGTGCAGGAAACAGAAAGGGCTTGTTTAAATCTTTCCAAAAATTAACAAAAAAAAAAAAATGAAGTGTGAGGTAGAATGCAATCATGTTAAAGGTCAAAATATTAGTTTTGTTAAATTGTGCTCAAACACAATTTTAATGTAAAAGCCACAGTGGTAAACACTTATTCTTTTATTATCTGTTAATCCAAAACGACAAAAAACTAATTAAGGCTCCTTAATTTTCATCATTGGTATTCTGTATGTCATCAAGACAACTGTGACATCAATTTTTTTTTATTTCAATAACATGCTCTTGAATATCTTAAACCTGCCTGTAAACATAAGGAATTTTAGTTATTTAATTACGTAGACCTAACATTTCCTTTTAGGAAGAAAAAAAAAGCATTATCCTTGAAGGTCTTATGATAAAAAAAGAGCACTCCAAGAACCTTTAAAACCACAACAAATACAATCTTTAACCTCTCACTTCAACTGAAAAGGTGTAAAAAGGCCAAAACTACAAGCAAACAAGCACAACGCCCCTTATTTCTCTATTCAGTAACGGTCACACCTTATATGTAGTTAAATTTTAACAGGCACAAATGCAGAGCAACACTGCTGCCAGCAGATAACTGTTCCCTTAAACCCTGCGTGTCTCACTCATCTTTAACAAGCACAAAATGTCCAGTGTATGAGCTACAAATTTCTAGATATTTACAGATTTTTGTGTTTCGAGAGACTTTTGCAGCTTTTGAAAATTGAAGCGCTCAGCAGTGGTGAACCTTCACACACTTTTACAAAAGAAGAATCCCAAAACCAAAGTCAGTTGAGTTCATTAATATAAAAAACCCTGAAAGTTCAAGTCTTGGCAGGAAATAAAGCATCATTGTTTCTTTCCCTTCTTTCTCTTGTCTGTTTTGTTGCCTGCTGACGTAGAGAGCGCAGGACGTCTTATGGGCTGAATTACAACCCTTCCGTTAGCCCCGCACTGCAGGGTAAACCTCTCTGGGCTCAGGGGCCGTCCAGAATCATCTCTCAGCCGAGCCAGAACGTCTCTAGTCAGCTGTTTTATCTGGTGGCCCACAGCTCCCATAGTCTTAGCCGTAAGCTGTTTCTCTCTCAGCAGTCTGTCTCTCTGAGCTTGCAGCCTCTCCACCTCCTCCTGGAGTCCTGTGATGGCATCAAGTTTGCGCTTGCGGCAGTTTTGTGCTGCCAGTTTATTCTTCCCGCGCCGGCGGATGTCCCTCAGTAGAGTCACCTGTTCAGGAGAGAAGCCATGACAGTCGAGAATCTCCATGAACTCCTCCACAGGCATGCTGACGATCTGCCGGACAGAGAAGGGGATGTACATGGCACGGGCGCGCAGCTCATCACGACTCAGCTCCTCTTCTTCCAGCTGTGAGCCATCATCATCATCATCGCTGAAAGCCTCCTCTGTTTTCTGGGGCAGTTTTAGAGATGCCTTGTTGAGGAAAGAGGGAGTAGAGTAGCTATGGTCATGCCAAACATTCTCCCTTAGATCAACAGGTGGCCACACTGTGGTGTGGTCCATTACGCCTTTTGAGGGTAAGGACTCCACATCGCTGCTGTAGCCTGTGGCTCCTCCCTCATCCTCACAGTACGAACTAGATGATGATATCTCAGATGAGCCTGAAGGAATACGGGGTAAATGATTTTATCATATTTATAACAAACATTTTCTTGGTTTCACAAAAAAAGAACAGGTGTTTATTCTACAAGTGTGCGAAGATCTGAACTAACCTGGAGACGCTGGACCTCCATAGCTGCTCTCCAGGGAAAGCCCTGAATCTGAGTCCAGGTCCTCATGGCCCTGTGAGTCAACTCTGCCCAGAGAATTTACCAGCTGATTGTCAATAGTGTCCAGGCCTTCCAGACCTAGTTGATTGATCTGGTCAAACACGGCCTCATCCAGACAGCCACCCAGCAAACTCTGTGATGTCACATTTCCAGTTAAATTACACACCGAGGCAAAAGGGAGTGCAGCAAGACCGACAGCCATCCCTGGTAAAACATCTGAGTGTGTGGAGTTTGTGGATTCCAGTCGTAAAAGTGGCCGTCGCTGCTGGGTGACCATCCTGGACTCAGCTACTCCAGACCCCACTCCAAATGCGCCAGCACTGGTTACTGTAGCATCATGCAAACTAACATCATGGCTGATGGCGCTGGTGATGTCTGCACTCAGCTCTGATAGATGCTCATTAACTAGTGAATCCAGTTCCTACACAACAGACATACAGTGCATGTTAGATAATGTACTTAACTCATAGCTTTCAAAACTCCTTTCTACAAAAATAACAGTTGGGTTTTTCAACATGTTCATCTAACTGACATTTTACATGCTGAGAAAAGTGTTACTGTGCAGAACTTACATCCAGGTCTGTAACAGAGAGTAAATTGCTCCAGTCGACATCAGTGGAAGTAGGAGGAGCGTAATGATGCTCTAGACCAGATAATGCAGGGCTGCCTTCAAGCAGATACTGTAAAAAAGGACAAAAATACAGTACACTGTATTAAAAATGGATTTTGTTGTCAAAGATGCCTTTCAGAAAATGCATTGCTTCTCCTTTTGTTAATGAAAAAGGTTTGGATCTGTTGAGTCCAGTTGTTGGAATGTTGAAATGCATGGATAATTTTGTTTGATATATATATATATATATGCTAAGATAAGCAGACATAAAATAGGTTATTTAAATTGCAGCAAATGTTGCTACAAAACATTTACACTGCATTCAGCATTAATGGTGGCTTTAACATATGCACTATACCCATACTGTGACCTAATGCACCCATCTTTGTCCACTGTTTAAGGTACTATCACTGTACAGTACTGTATTGTGAATAGTAAACCAATAAAGCAAAAGGGACAACATAGATAATTATTTATCCTCCCAAAAAAAGCTTCTAGCTCACATAGCTACACCAATATAACTCCTTTAAGCCAGAAACAAGACACTGATGAGATGAAAATCTTGTGTTCAGATAACATTTCATATTATGATTATAGTGTAGTATGTCTAGACTAAAGCATTAGTGATATTAAAGGCTATAATAGTTACCAAAGCAAAACATGGGTTGGTCTGAGAGAAAGTTACAGGTACAGCAGGGTAGGCAAAATATGTAGGGTGTGGTCTGAAGTGAAACAGAGGCTAAGCCAAGATGAGTGTTCAGTGAAATTCAGCCTTTCTAGGATGTTTTATTCATGCAGTTTTGATACTGACCTGCAGCCAATTATTTGTATTATTATTATTTACAATGAAGTTTAAGGAATAAAGGTTCTGCCTCATACCTCTTGTTCCAGTGTGGAACTGTGAGCCAGCTGGGTGATGGGAACAGCCTCTTCCTCTTCTTTGACCTTGGCCTCATCCACCTGACAAATGGGGAGGTTGGAATGAGATTTGGGGTCACGGCAGTCAGAATATAGTGCAGAAGACGAGAAAATAAATGTCTTATTAGCTGCCACCCTAAATCCTCAAAAAGGTAACTGCAGTTCTAGTTCATTGATCTCAACTTAGTCACTTCAGATAATGAAGTAGAACATGTTTTTGTGTTATGTAATTCTGTTTATGACAGAGACTAATTGTGTTTTAATTATGGTACTTGTTGTAACAATCAGATCTGAGAAGCCCTGACACAACTCAGGCAATATGAACCACAGATAAATTTAACACCTGGTCAAAAGTCGTGTTGATGCACATTGACAAAGGATGAGGAATTCTGCTTTACCAGCAAACTTCAACCACAAAACTTTAACAAAATCGTCAGACACTCTGTTCGTGTGTGGACCACTGCTGTTGTAAGTAAACAGGGTGTGGATCCAAGCTCATTTCTTCACCTCCAAGGCCCACAGCTGGTGGCTGAGTCTGAAGAAAGGTGATACAGTTGCACAATTGGAAAGGTCAGCTGTTGCTAGGACATTTCTAACCAGCTGCTGTTTCTACTCTGAGCTGGAAAAACTAGACACAAAAGGTTGGGACCACATCTTTAAAACTACAGATATCTTAGATATGAAGCACGACTGATAGTTTCACATATTTGGTGTCACAGAACACGACTTGCAAGTTGTTGTTTTTTTTGTCAATAATTTTGACATATTGTCAAGGCTGACAGCTGCAGCAAAGTTTGCTGAAAGCTTGTGATACTTGACTGTCATGGTAACTGATTATTCTGATAAATAGCTCAAGTGAACTTGTTATCAAAAGGTCACATATTGATAAACCAATGTCTTAAACCAAAACTGAACAAGTTCTGTACTTTACTTTTCCATATTTATGATGAAGGTGTGACAGAGCAATGTGCTCTCTGTCTTAAACCAACAGCTTGTGTTGTTTTGTTTCCTGGTTCACTGGGAAACATAACAGCATTACTGCACAAACTGGGAGGAGATTCTTCCTTGTACAACATGTGCTAGTCCGAACTAAACATGTCATGGCAAAAGATTTAACTCCACACCTTAGTCAGCCTTCTTCAATTATGCTGTAGCTAAGTCAGAAAATAAATGTAATTTTTTTGGTGGGGGGATAGTAAGTTACAACACTTGCCTCATGAGGAAACAGAAAAGCTCCAGCACCACAAGGCCCCTGTCCCAGTTCAGGACTTGTCTGGTCCACTTCTTGGCCTTGGACAGGCAGGTGCTCCCTGCCATCTCCTCCTTCATATCCAGGGCCTTCTAAGACAAGGTTGGAGTCATTGTTCCCGCTGGTTGAAGGCCCATGCTCAGCCTTGTCAGTGGCAGAAACTTGGTGTACCAGCCACGTGTTGAGCTGCGTGGGGAACCGCGGGGAACCAAGGCTCCTCACTTCATCCAGCAGGCGACGGCTCGCAAAAAAATAGTCCAACTCAGGACATTTCGGATGCACACCGGTTCCGTCAAGGGTGTCTCTCTGAACGTGAAAAGGTGTCTGGATGTAGGCTGAGCTAGGACCCAAGTTAATCTCTGCCAGAGGCGAATAGTAGCCGGTTAAGTAACTGTCGATGTCTACTCGAACTCCAACCAAACTAAGTAGGATCGTCAATTGAATCAAGCTTTCTGAAAAGTACTTTTTCGCGATCTGCATTTTCTAAATACTTCCAGATTTGAAGTTGGCAGTAAAATCCTGACCCAACAGTTTCCTCTCCCCGACAGGACAAAAGGAAAAGCTAACAAAAGAGCACGCCTTCCCCTGTCAGACAAAGAGCTCTGCCTGCCCGGACCGGTAAAAAATCGTCTGCGTTAGCTCTTAGGCTTAGCTAAGCTAGCAGCATTATTTACCGGCTAACGGAAACCTCGGCGGATAAACATAGCAAACCCTTTGCTCTTTAATACCTTAAAGTGAACTCGTTACTCGTCGACGTAGCCTAGCTATCACACTCTTCCAGGACATAAAAATTAAACTGAAAATGAAAGATGTAAATAGCTCAACCCTTCCGACGGTAAAGTGTTGCAACTCTTATTAGACAGTATAACTTGCGCTTATTGGTCGAAAGGGTTTACTAAAACCCAATCTGATTGGTCGGCGTGGCTGTCTATAAATTCTGACCAATCAGAGCAAGGTAATGTTGCCCATTCCACCGGCCCAGCCTCCAACCCAACAGAGAGACAGCAAGCTCAATTTGTGGCGCTGGTGTATTTATAGTCAGAACAAAGACTACTGTATAAGTACTCAAAAAGTACACACGATAACAAAAATATTAAACTGGCTTTAAATTTAGGTTTTCAATTATTCTAAATAAATAAGGAAGAAACACGTTTTCACTTAACGTCTCTTTGGTTTGTGTTGCTGACCTGTCCAGCAACAACAAGGTAGCTGTAAGAAAGGTAAACAGTTTCAAACAATTGACAAAATGCTTTTTTGTCAATTTTTTTTTGAAAACGATAAGGATAAGCAGCTCATTTAGGCAGATCTTAAGTGTGTTTATTCTTGACAGAAACTCCATGACAATCCTGCTTCTTTTCATATTGTCATTTAAAAAAAACTTTTCATTCATTCTTCCAAAGTATTATCATAATATGAAATTGAATTTTAACACTGCATGTAATTTGTGTGATCTTTGAATCAACACCCTTAATGAGTAAACATGAAAAAACATAAATTTGTCAATAATTCTGTTGAATGATAATCATGTGGATGGAGCATCAACATGATCTTTGTTACAAAACCATTCCATGATTCAAAATGGTATTTCACTTGTGGTTATGTTAATGAAGAAGCTCTATTATTATCCTTTTCATTCATAAAAACAGATTTACTCAGTCAACGATTGTACTGGTTTTGTTGATCTGAGTGTGCAACCTGTCAAAGTTTTGGTGCTTTCTGTATTCAGCAGATTTAACCTCTATCGAATCAGTAAATAAACATGGTTGTTTTAATCCCTCTAATCTTAAACCACAACTGTCAATGACAAACAGATGATAAGGGTTAAAACTGACTGGTTTGCATTCACTTCAAGTCAGCAAGAATAGCGTTGATATTACATTCAGGGCTGGCTGCAGACTAACAGTAGTTTGCACCATTTTATCCAAGGCCTAGCTCGTGTCAGCAGAGTGATTACACAGCCTTGACTTATTAACAGCCAATACTGTAAACTGTGTTTGTGCATTTTAAATATTTTAAGACACTTCAGAAAGTCGCAGATGTGGTAGGTTAAATAAAACAATTCAATCGCCTCAACTACAACTACCCCTGCTATTTTTACTACTACTGCTACTAATACAATTACATGTGCAGCTTATACTAATACTATTAACACAAACACTATTACAACAATTTATTAATTCAACCTTTATTTATAAAGGTTAATCTCACTGAGTCTCAGGGACTCATTTACAAGGCAGACCTGAATTTCACAAAGAGTGATGACAACAGTCGACAACAATAGACAATCATAAAACAAAGTATACAAATTGAGAAGAACAAATAACAGATAATGGTATTAGAAAATGAAAGAGAAACAGCTAGGTTGTAAGGCGGTGTAGAAAACTAAAAACAGGAACATGTCTTTGTTGGTTTTTGCCAGGAACTTAACAGATGTTTGAAGACACTTAAAGGGGTCAAGGTCGAGAGCTTCAGATCTTTTTGCAAGATATTCCAGAAAACAGGAGCAGAGTAGGAGAAGGCCCTTTTGCTTCTATTACAATGAAACTACAATAAAAGTACAATCAAACTACAACTACCACCACCACCACCACTACTATTACTACTACTACTACTACTACTATTACTACTACTACTACTACTACTACTACTACTACTACTACTTCTACCAATACTATTACTTAAACTACTATTACTACAACTATTACAGCTGCTACTACAGTTATTGCTTCTACTAATACTATTACTACTAAAATTGCTACTTCTACTAATACTACTACAACAAAAACTACTATGACTTCACTATCATTACATCTATTACTACAATTGCTAGTTTTTACTTTTAGTAATATTACTAGTACTACCACATACTATTACTACAACTGCTCTTACAACTACTATAATTACAGCTACTACTACAGTTGCTACTACTACAGTTATTATTTCTACTAATCACTACAATAACTACATATACTAATACTATTACTACTACTACTATTATTACTATAAACTACTACTACACTTACTACTATTACTACTTCTACTAATACTATTACAACAACAACTACTACTACTACTACTGCATCATCTTCAAATCCAGTTCAAAATTCTCCTGTATGTCTACAAATCGCTGAACAGTCTCGCCCCTGACGTTTTTATGTCTATATTCTGTTTTTTTTACTTCGTTTTGTATGTTGCCTATGTGTTGCCTGTTGTTTGTTTGTACAGCACTTTGGTTGGCCTTGTCGCTGTTTTAAGTG